>BMAT01011040.1:114146-132927 GCA_019649035.1 Elysia marginata
CGTACGCGTAGTGAGACACGGTGCGTGTGCTAAAGGTCTCTATTTTAGCAGATAATAACATCCTGACGTCACTGATACAACCATTTTTAATGACCATATTCATTTTTTTACAAAGCTAGTTGAGTCTAATTTTAAAAATTTAAGCTCGCTCTCTTTAAAACCGTTCTTCTTTGCTTTGCAGCGTCGCAGTTCTATTAATTTGCCTACTTAACCCTTCCGTTGGTTATGCCTTACCATCTTCGCAGGTTTTTAAAAAAAATATTCATTTTTTTTCTTTACAATAAATCGCTGATCTGAGAAAGCTGAAAAGTTCAGCCCACCATTTGCCCTCTTTTAAAGCCCAATACTAAGTTTTCAATAATTTCAACTAAACATGGTTATGAAAATGAAATTAGAATAAAGGAAAGGTTCAAAACAACAATTGAAATCTATTACTATTATACAGAGGAAACAAAATAATGGGGGTTTCAGTCTACAACAAAAGGTGATCCCCATGTTGTGAGAGCAAGAGAAAACAGTTTGCTAGGGGCCCTGTTTGTTCTAAGAAGACTATCGATTTAAGCCACTCCTAGCCAAGTCCGGGGCATCTAACCCCCCGACGATATAATTCAAGCCGCGCTCAACTTCATCAGCAACTGCTCACAGATTTCCTGATCCGGTTCATAAGCTTGTCACTCACGGCTTCTCTCGCCTTTTTCCTTCCGTCTTCTCCAGAATATCGGGTATTGTGTATGGAGGTGAAAGTAGAAAATCCGTGAATCTAAAACTAGTTTCTGAATGTAGAGAAGCAGGGATACTAGGGAGTTTGTACTGGACAGTAGGAGAGAGAACACCCCTAGCTTTTTCAATCTTTTTCATCTTTTGGTTAAAGCAAGATTTGTCAAATAAAGAGAATGAAAAAAAAAACAACTTTTGATAATAATTTTCACAACAAAGTTCAACTTTGAAGCTCCGTACAGAAAGATATGGGCGAGAGAGACAGAAAGACAGAGATAGAGACAAACAAACAAACATACAAAGTGGCAGACAGGCCGACACACAAAGACAGTGATAAAAACAGAGATAGATAGAGAGCGAGGGAAATAAGTGAAAAGATGGTCGAAATAGACTGACAGTCCGCTCTCAACAACAAGTAGATTTAATATTAATTTATTCTTGTGGAAAACCAATATGCACCTTTTCGTTCTTTGACTTCATATATTTTAGCTTAGATTAAAGTCTGTATAATCCAACAAAAGTGAGACTTGAATAACATAATTATGTACACTTCCATACAGCACGAAAGCCTAGAAGGTTATCCAACAAAAAAAAACATTTTTTAGAACCAACGTATTCTGTTTTGATGCTAAAAAAATTACTTACTCCGTCGCTTAGTTCACTATTTCTCTTTATCGTATTTTTTAAAAGCATAGAGCGGATATCCAATAACAGATCGGTGATGCTCTTGACGTACCCAACTACAGTGGCGCCGACATAGGATGCAAGATCGATTCGCTTACATTCATGAATTGGCATTTAATCTGAATCATGTCTGTGTGTTTTTCTTCTAGCTACCGACGCTGACTTAATGAAAACGAAATGATTGACCGAGAAATTGGAGAAAAAATGGTTTGTGTCAGCAGATGTGTTTATATCTTCATACAACTGTCTCTTGATAAATTTGAAGATTGCTTCCGTGAAAAAAAGAACGAAATCAAACAAAAAAAATACAAACTTACTGATGTTTTAGTCCTAAAACCATGCTTAGAAAGAGCAGCTTAAAACTTTTCAGAGATTGTTATAAAGACAAGTCAAATTTTAGACACAATAATTGTGATCATAATTGACGAGAATGCAGATATATGAAAAGTAGAAATGAAAACAGGGCACGAATCAAAACTAACGTATCTTGCCCGAACAAACCTGTATAATCAGGAACAAAGATACCATCAAAAGAAAAATAGAAAGGTTTTCGGAAAAAAATGTGGTTTATATAAAAAATATTAAGTAAAAGTGCAAGCAGCAGGAATATGACCCGTGGGCCATAAAAGGTATAATTATCTAAAACGAATGCGATTTGAGAGACGGCGTTTTAGAGGACCCCTCTAATTAAGACAATGAGCTTGAGGAAACTGTTTTTCTTGTAAAATTTGACCTTTTCAAGTTGCTTGGGAAGCAATTTACATTTAGCTATGTCTGGAAGAACATAAAATAAAAAAAATAGTTCCATAAAAAATTGACGGAGGAGAAGGGCAAGGACGAACACAATGAACGAGAAGTTGGAAAGGAGAAACATCTTGAATAAGAAGTTTAACGAATAGAACGAAGTAAAGATGAAAATCCGAGACACAAACACTACAAAAAGAAGCATCCGTCTTAAATCTTAACTTGTCTAAAAAGCTGCTGAATACTTGCATCTCTTCAATCTAAAAAAAATAGCACTTGACAAATCAACCAAGCACTAAGAAGTCTTGCTGTTCTGCAATTTTCATATTAATGAGGATCAGTTTTTTTAAACTTAGGGCGGTGCTGGTAGTAAATTTAGTTTTGATCTAGACGCAGTGTCACTCAGAGATAGAGAGAGAGTGTGGGGTGGAAAAGTTAACACGTTAGAAGTATTGTTTCACCAGTAGTGTAGGGAAGTATCTAGCATATGTACCTCTATTTCCGTTGTATACATTCTAAAACTTTGCTGTTGGTGTAAGAGTTAAGAAAATTATCGACTCTAACTTTTCGTCCCCATTAACAAGTTCATTTTTACGAGTATCGTTTTAGTTATGTTTAATTAGTTATAGTCTTCCACTGACGATGGCAGTATCAAGACTTTACATACTTTCTACAGCAGGCCATTACACACCAAAGCAAATTCAACTCATATTTCAGATTATTACATTACGGATGCTCGTTGGGTGCTCATATACTAACATTTCACAAATTTCAAGCACTGTCTTTAGCCAGTATCCATTTTCAGAGGTGAGTGGTCTGAGGATTGTGAGGATAAATTACTTTCCTAATACAATTACAAAAAGCGTCGTGGTTCGGAATCGAACCCGCAATCGCCGCATCACGAGCCCTAAGCGCTAACCACTGAGCACCGCTGCTGTTGAAAAGTAAAGGTACAGCTATTGAGCAGAGATCCCAAGCTTTCGTTTTTCTGTATAATTTTTGTACATAGCAAGAGCATTAAAGGCATAATGAACTTGGAGGCAAAACATTTCGAACGACCCTCTTATGGTTAAAAATCTATTTAAATCATCGTTCAAAAAACATTTTTGTCTCATCTCCTTTCTTTATGATGATAAGCACACATGTATTGTTATTAATGTCATCGTCAAAACCATTCTCAGCCCATTAAAACCTTCATGATGTATAGTTGTCATTGTTATCGCCAAGCTCGTGATCTGTCCTCATCACTGTCCTCTGACTGATCCTTCTTTGTCTAATCAATGTACTCAATCAGTCTCAGTTTACCACCCTCACCCCAAACGCCCAGTGCTATATCATTCGATCTCTAGACATTTATTGACTCATCGAAGCCGCTGTAGGCCATGTCTTCATAACACTAAGCTATTTCAAAATGAATGTCTGCTTAGCCTCCACACCTTTTAGAACTTTTTCACATAAAAAATAAAAGTTTGAAATGATCTGTGATTCCTGGAATCATAGGAAAAAACAGGACTTTAATTTGTGTGTGTGTGTGAGAGAGAGAGAGGCAGATTCGTCCTTTTATTTTTCAGCTTTTAATTTTTATTAACGTGTATTTAACAGCGTAGTAGTCATATTGAAATTCTGATGAACTGAAAAAGTGTAGATGTAAACAAAAGGCATTGTTTAATATTGGAAGAGATCAAAGAATGACGGAAAGCATTGAACTAAGTTAAATAATCAACTACGGATTGAAAGTGACAATACCGTTAATATAACAACTAACAAAAACTTAGGGAATCTTTTACGGGTTATGTTTACAATTCTCACCGTCCAAGCTCTTCTCTTAAATAAAATTTGCTTTAGTTCCCCATGTGAAAAAGCTGCCTAAACGCCAAGTATGAATCGGAGCTTGACTAAATTTTGGTTATACAAAGGAAGCAAGCAACGTCAAGAGACCCCTCGGGGGGAGAAAATCTAGTCGGCGTCCGGTGGAGTACGCCAGAGAACCGGAGAATCGGGAAAGACAGCCAGACGAAAATAGGAACTCTAGATCGATGCATCTCAACCTGTTTTTTTCCCACCCATTTCGGGCGCCTTTTTTATCCTCTCTTTCCCCTTGTGTTAGTGTCTGCCCATAAGATTTGTAGAGCCCCTCTTTTATCATTATCGCGTCTGTGTGTTTGACTTATCGGCGGAGCTCTTATTCTTGCACCTCTCTAGTCCTGGGCATAAAACATTAGTACACAGTACTTTGCTAGAATTCTCTTGTATCCATCATTTTCTTTACACAAAGATGACCATTTGTAAGGCCCTAATATTCTGGAGCAGCAGTCGTGGTCAGCGCAGCAGACAACCATTCATATATAGATAATAACGGTAAGAGAGAAAATGGGAACTCAGATTTTAGACAGGGAGAGATAGACATGGAGTGAGAAACTATATCGAGATGGTGAAATTATACCGAGAGAAAGAAAGGCACAATTCAGGAAAATTTCTCGAAGTAACTGCTGCTTCTTTTTTTTGTTTTTTTTACCCAAATGTCTCCCTACCAAAAATCTTTTAAAATCGTTAACATCAACGACCCCACTTTCATGATTTACATATAATCTTTGCCATCATAACTAGTTCGATAATGAAAATGCAATGTTGTCATAGATAGTGAGTGAGATAAAAAGAAAACCATACAATTTGCATAAATTATTTTGAATTCAAGGCTCATGCTTTTATGCACTAACATTTTTTGGAAACAGAAATTTTAACTTCTCGCTCGCTGTATGAAATAGAGTTAACTCAACCCAAATATTGCAGTGGGGATAACGTCTAAACTGTTAGTGTTTTCTCCTTGGTTGCGATACAACTTAGAGCTTCAAAAATTGTATTTTAATCACAGTTACCCCTGAAGACTTGCATAGGGATACATCTTTTTAAATCTCAAAGTTGCCATAAATTTTTATAAAACCACTTTTAGCACCCTATTTAAACATTTTTGAGCGGGAGAAAGACCATAATTATTGCAGTTCGACATTAAAATCAACAACAGACTCGACTCTTTCAATAGAAGTCTGTAATCAACCCACGAAAAAGTCAAAATTAATGGGTTTTGCACCACGAAGTCATAAAATTTTTATTAGAACTGTTTTGCCTATTTGTACATACAAGCTTATGAAATCGTCCGGCGAGGCAAACCAGCGGTTTCCGTTATACATTTAGCCATATTGCTACAGCTTTAATTATAGATCTAAATTCTAGGCAAGATCTCGATTGATATTAATAATCTGAATATAATGTTAAAGAAACTTTTTAAAGAAACCATCAAAGGGTATTTTGCAAAAAGCTCAAAATATTTGCTAAAACTACAACCTTAAATATCTTAACATAGATTTAGGCATAGAAACTAGATTAGAGGGTAGATCTAGATCTAACTCTATCATATACTGACATCTAATACCACATGTCGATCTCGGTCCCTGCTGTTCAATCTAAACATAGATCTAGGCTTAGGAACTATATTTAGATCTAAACCTCATTTAGGGCCTACATCCGTATATCTTTACTGAGATCTATAACTGCGCACATGTATGTAGATCTCGGTCTCGGCAGTTCTAAACTATGATCAATACAGAGATCTAGATCTAAATATTTTCTTCTATTCTTTCGTGCTGTAAGCATGACTTTTGAGAATAGGCATTGCTACCCATCGCTTTTATCATAGTTACGTTGATTTTCATTTTTCATGGAAAAGGTAAGTTGGCTAGTGCATTCAATGCTTCTATAATTATAGAAATATGAAATAACTCCATCAAATTCTATTGATCGTTTCAAATTCAGTTGATACACAAACCTTTTCTCCCGACTCTTTTCCCATTAGGTGGCCACGCCATTCGCATTTGTAGCGTATAATGGATATTCATGTTAGATTTCAAAAGACACAATTATCGACAAAAACTCTCAGATTGTTCACAATGTTCAGTTAGCGTCTTCAGGAGTAAGAAGGAAACTAATTACTCGCCATGTTTACGGTAATGCGTTCTCACTAATAACATAATGGATAACGTTACTTAGGGCTGAGTGTGTGCATTAATGTCGGGTATGCATTAAACCTTTTTTCCTATTTTTCGTACTTTAGTGAGATTCAGGAAGGCTAACATATCTTGAGGTGCAGCTTATAAAAAACTCTTTGCTCAAAAGGGATTGCGTAAACAAATTTAGTAATTTTTCTCTGTAATCTAGCTTAAAACTTAGGTGCAAAAAGGTTGTTTCCCGTTTTTCATCATCGATGTTATTAATTTTGTATGAAAAGTAGGGTTAGTTCAGGGTTACCCCAAATCTGTTTATCATTTCTACCTTACTTCAATGGGATAAAACCTGACGCTCTATAAATCTTGCATCTCAGTGCAACGCATTGCATTTTAGATGTTCATCTTTAATGTATTTTTCCTCTTTTTTCTCATTATACTCTTAATGTACAAAATGTCTTGTGGCAGTGTTGAAGTCTTGTGTATATCATCAAGAGCACCGTATAACCAGTTATCCTTTTAAAAGTATTTTTCAATACTCTATTCATTTAAACGATTTCTAGCAACAGCGCTTAATTTAAGCTGACAACGAGACTATAAGGTCATACAGACTGTTCACATTTTATCTCTATTTTAGGACTATAGATTTGTGTGGCGAAAGGCTTTTCACAGTGCACCGATTTTAATGCGGTTTTCACCAGAATGTCCGTAAACATTTGATCTACAATGTTAATCCCTTTGGTTTTTAGGTTCATGTTTTTTTTTGTTTTTGTTTTGTTTTTTTTTCTTGTAGAATTTTTTTTTTTTCATTGTGGAGCAGCGTGACTCAGTGGTTAGCGCGTCAGATTTGTGATCCGGCGGTCTCGGGTTCGATTCCCAACAACGACATATGTTGTAACTGCCTTAGGAAAGCAATTTATCCACACTTTCCTCAGTCCACCCACCTGTAAAATGGGTACTGGCTATAGGCAGTGCTTGAAATTTGTAGAATGTCAGTATTTGAGAGCCTAACAGGCAGCCGTGCTGTAATGCTCTGAAATATGAGTTGAATTTGCTTTGGTGTGTATTGGCCTGCTGGGGGAAATATGTAAAGTGTTGAGACTGCCTTCGGCGGTGGAAGACTATAATCCATATTTTTTAGAACCAATTGTTTATCAATATGTGATTTGTTTACCTTATTATAATCGATTCTTAGATCTATAATACGCCGTTTCTACGACTTTCAAAACAGACTTCCGTTTCCATGTTTTGACTCTAAACCGAAACCGAAAAAGGGAGTTTTCGAATCGTTAAGGGATAAATCATACATCACACAACAATGAAAGTAACCTCTCGGCTCTAGATCTAGATTATCCTGGATATTGAAGTGATTTGTGAAAAGGTAGGTCTAGGCTTCGCAATTTAGACTATTAAAGTGCATAGATCTAGATTTAGTTTTTGAAAGGCAAACAACGATCAATGCATCTACACTAGAACTAGATTTTTTTTACATCTAGAGATCTAGACTTCCTCTAGCAAAGATACCGGAGATCTAGATTTATATTTGAAAAGTCAAACAACGATCAATGCATCTAGATTCTAAACTATATTAGGTTTGGATCTAACCTGGGTTTTGTATGAATTTTGTTTTGCTTTAAGGTCTAGTGAGATGTTTTCTTCAATTTTCAGGAGGTTAAGACCGAAATATGGAGTCGTAATAATTGAGAGATTACAGAGTTTAAGCAGCACTGCGTGAGTATGACGCGAACGTCTGTGGGTCTATTTTTAGAAACTGGTTTCATTATTTTTATAGTTTCCTCAATCTGCTTTCCCGATTTTCACGTACGCGTAGTGAGACAAGGTGCGTGTGCTAAAGGTCTCTAATATGATAGAAATAGGGAATAATAGTATGTAACATAACATAGCATTAAGAGGGTTCGAAAACAGTGATAGGGTAAGAAAAAAATTAAAAAGAAGAAGTTTTTTTGGTCGGGGTGCTCAGACATTTTTAGATAGAGCGATGATATGGTGTGGAGAGGACAAATTGTAATAAGATGCAAATTCACATTTTCAAAATTGGACTGATTCAGTCAATATGCAGTTACATAGTGACATGAAAGGCATCTTTTGAAAAAGTCTAGTTTATTACTCGACCACGTCGGGTTCACCCAAATTATTTTTTTATTATAACTGAAAAGATTTTGTCCGCAGCTCCATTTACAGTTACAGAAAGTTCCTAACTTTCCCTGCAAATTTTTTTTTTCAAGATATTCTTACCGTATCACCCATTTTTCAAAATAATAAAAAACTTGCCAAAGCTGTAACCTTACTAACAACACTACTTTCCAGAGTCGCCTAATAAAGCTTACTTGAATCACAGCACTAGTTGCAGTCAGCAGCGCTGGAGCAATATGATACTGCCAAGTCTTATGACAGCATCTATACAAATACAATTTTTAGCTTCTAAGATGTCTTAGATGAACCATTTAAAGAGATGTGGTCAACGACGATACCGCTTTTTAAAAAATAAATATTGATGCTAAATACAACAAAGAAGTTTTTTGACATAAAAAAAATAGAAATAAAACGTAAAGCAATGCGGTTGGAATTTCTTTCTTGCAGATTTAGGTGAGGGTTTTGATATGAGATATATTGTGTTTGTTAAAATGCAGGAAAATTGAAAGTATCTTGTGGCTTAGGTGTTTTATATAGTTATCGGTAGGATTTTTAAACTGAATATTATCATTCCCCGTTCCGCAGTCTAGATAAGTTTTGTATAGCTATATATTTAAAACATTTTAAAGAATTAATGATCGGAAGATTATAAATAAAAATAAACAACTATAAAACATGCCTCACGTAATAAAGTATGGGCTTTTTTATACTAACGCTTATTTCCAAACTTTTTAATTTGTTTTATTTCGTCGTTTTGTTTTTGTTTTTTTGGTTTTTTTTTATTTCAAAGACGACTGGCATGATATTATAAATACGATGTTTGTTTCAGTTTTGTTTTATTATCAGCTAATACAAAGCCGTGGAGTCACATAGTCCGACCAATTAACAGTATCACACGCAGGATCATTCACCAACAAGCTATCTTGTGAAAGACATTGTTCTTTTTTTTTTCATTGACTACATTGAATATCCGCTAACAGCAATGCCGTTGTTCATGTCGCCTTTTTCATTTATCAAGAACCCTACATAGATGATGTTTTTCATCAAAACGTTTCTGTGAAACAATATGTCAAAAGAAAGTGTAGAGTAATAAAGATTTTGTCCTCAAATAACCCATCCAAGATTAAATTTCACAGTATGTGCAAACTTTTAGCGCAAAGGCTCAGCGTGTTGATGGCAAACGTCTGTTTTAACCACAGGAAAAAATAAGCTATCAAACATTTTGTTCTTAAGTGATTTACATCAAAAGGAATACAATCAATACAGCACGCCATTTGTAAGTAAGCATTGTGTGATTTCGCGGTATTTGGCGGTATCGTCAACTCAAACGTACTTGTGCCTGTTATAAGGGCAAACTTTTGAATTTAAACTGCACGTTTACCTTCCATCTCTATGCTTTTCCATGAAAAAATTAATGAAAGAAATACGGAAGAATGTTGGTTTAAGAAAGACAATGTGCGGAATGACGAGAATACCGGTTGAACCCTGAATGATTATTGTTCTAATTATAATGATAACGAGGATTAAGGTGGTGATTTTAATGAATGTCGTTAAAACGATACGGTTATTTTGTTAAACAGATAAAAATTTGACAAAAAATTATAACCGCAATAACGTTATGGAAAGCATGATGATGATGGTTTTTTTGCTGAGACGAAAAAGGCGAAGGAGGAAGAAGTGTGCGAAGAGGAAATAGTGTTTCGCTATAAAACTCTCTTTACAATCGATACACTTTCCTTTTTCCATCCTCTGTTATTCTTACAATTTTAAGGACAGGTGAAGGAGGGTTGGTTCTATCCTTTTTGAGTACGGTGGCCTAAGTTCTATCGCTTGCCAGATAGTAACATTCCAATGCATGTACGTATACAGTGTCAACTCTATTCATTCAGATTTTCCTCCTCAGTCTTCAACCTATGGATATCATAAGGGCAGTCTTGCGACAGTGATTAAGTTCTTGCTTCTGGTTGGTTTGAAGGCATGTACATGTTTAGACTCTTTTCATTCAGGTTTTCCTCCACGGTCGTCAATCTATGGACTTCATAAGGTCTCTTGCGGCAGTAATATAGTCTTGCTACTGATTGGTTTGAAGGCATGTACATGTCTTCAATCTATGGACATCATAGGACCTCTTGCGGTTGTTGGTTGGTTATTTGATTTTTAACGTCCCAGTCAACTTCGAAGTTATATCAGAGACGGCGCTGGGGACAATTGAAAGCGTGCTGCCACACTCAGTCACTGTCATTATCCTATACCGGGCGGACAAGACTTAGCACGTAATCCATAATGCCAGATCAGCTGCTAATACCAATTTTAAATTCGTTGGTTTGAGTCGGCCGGAGATCGAACCTCGCACCTCTCAATCTCTGAGCGAGTGTCTTACCACTAGGCCACAGAGCCGGTACCTATTGTCTTGCTACTGGTTGGTTTGAAGACAATCTTCTCATGATTATTTCCAAACAACTTGATTCTTTCTTTGTCAATGACTTTTACAACCGGCTTTATTATTCGATTGATACACAATTAACAAGAAACCTAAAGACTAGACGAAAACTTTCATAAGATTGCGTCACTCTCCAGGCTAAAGCACACTGCCCATAATAAACTAGTTTAGAGAAAGATATCTGTGGGTTTAACTCTAACCTTTGGCAGGTTAAACAGTGCTTTCTTAGGAAGTGCGGGCCGATCGCTTTACTCTTTTTAACCTAATTAAATGCTACACTCATTTCATTGAGCGGTCATCTCAATGTTTGCCTTCGCTGATGTTTAAACAACGTCCATCGGTGCCCGTGCCGAATGAAAAAAAAATCAGATTCCGGGTACAATAATTTCAAAATTTGTTTTTCTCTGCGTGTCTCGCCGAAGTATTTTGAGATGAACACTTTACAAATATGGACACAGTTGCTTTGATTTTACACGCATTTGTTTGACACCAAAATTCTTTTTGAACTCGGACCTTTTTCTACCGGCGATGATTATTGTTTGCCATTATGACATTTCTTATTATAATAAAAGATATAGGGACAGCGTGACAGAGTGGTTAGTGCGTCGGACTCAAGATCTGGAGGTCGCGGATTCGATTCCCTACTATGCCATGTTGCAGTTGCCTTGAAAAAGCAATTTACCCTAACTTTCCCCAGTCCACCCACCTATAAAATGGGTACCCAGATGCAGGCAATTCTTAAATTTGTGATATGTGCCTGAAACACCCTGCATATGGGTTAAAAGTGGCATTCAAATGTACTGGACCGCTGGGGTATTAGTGGCGCCGCTCTGTGGCGACACAGTTACGCTGAGTAACGAAGCCAAATTTCCCCAAGGGATTAGTAAAGTGTATTAAAAAAACATAATAGGGCCCACAAATTTCAAAACGCATCGACATACTTTCATTATATAAAAAAAATCTTTTTTTTTATTCTTTAATGCGCGGATCCGGTCTAGCAACCTAAATCTGGCAATCAGCGAAAACACCAATACTGTAAAGGTTTACTTTGAAGTTTGAAGTAGAATGATTATAGGAGAAAAATCATACAGAACTAATCAACGCTTAGGTTAGACCGGTTTGATAGGTAAATGAAAATGATGTAGCTAAATTTATTATGCGCAAATCACAACGATTTTCATTATAACTAAATTCTAATAACACAAAAAGGTCAGATTTCTTCCAACAAAAGGCTATAAAAAAATTTACGGCACATATATTAATATATTAATTTACAGATTAAAACCAATTTAAAACATCTATTACCGAAGGTTGTTCAGTGCAAAGTGGTGTCTCTGGCCTATCTAATTACAGCGGCTTCTTTTTGTGTTAGTAAAATATACTCTCTCTCTCTCTCTCTCTCTCTCTCTCTCACTCTCTTCTCATTCTCTGCCTCTCTTCATCTCATTTTTTTTTCTTTTGTCTCCTTCTGTTATCCACGAAGATATAGGATTTCGTAAAGGCTGATACATAGAGCAATTTGTGTGGAAAGGACAGGAAAAAGCTAGTTTTGATATGAATCAGGTTTCCACTCACGTTATGTTTTGACTAATGTAACATTTTTTTTCAGGCTGTGTTTAATTTATTGTAACCTTTGTATTTTTCGATTACATTTTTGTTACATTCCGAACAACAAATTCTGCGTATGAAGCCAACTTTGATTTGTACTATTTCAAACTGCATAGTGCTAAACCTTCGTTAGGTTTACTTTACATAATTTTATAATACGTCAGTGGAGCAATTCTGACGCTGTGCTGAGTTTTTTAAAAATGAAATAGTAAAGAGAACTTCATAGGAATTTTCAAGTTACGTTCAATAGCTTGCACGTCCTATGTTACATACGCATCGCTTTATTTACAATAATGTACAAAAAATATTTGAGAATGAACTTAAAAAAACTTTCAACTAGAAACTATTGAAATAAAAATACTAACGATACAAAATTAAAATAAGCTCATACCAAAGCAAAGGTGAGTAAACATATCGAAGTTATGGACAAAATTGGATATCGAATTCCAATTAAACCTTCGGAAAAGTTGGTGAATGGAAAGGTGACACTGAATGAAAGCAGGTTGATCCTGCATTGACTTTATCCCTAGCTGCGATCGGAGAGAGTGAGAGAGATAGAGAGAGAGAGAGGGTGATAGCGGAGAATCCTAAGGTAACAGCAGCTGTTGATCACCGCCCGGCCTATTGACTCCCATAAAAACGAACGCCATTAGAGCGCATTAGACCACGTTAGTCTGATAACATCAAAATCGGGTTGAGCTATAAACCTGTATAACTGTTCAATTTTTTTATTTATTACTATTTTTCATGTTGTTTGAAAAGTGATCAACATTAATTGGCATATCGATTTACACATCAACGCAACCGGTTGGTAGTTGGTGTTAAAGAATTTTTCTCTCGCAAAAAGGTCAGCTTAAATTCGTGCCTAGTATCATGACCACAAGAATTGTAATAAGGAAAATTATCCAAAATAACTTCAACGAATTGCTTTCAGGCCATAATTCCTTTCTCAAACCCGTGACTTTCCTCTGCTTATTACTTACACTTTTACCCTGAGATATTCCTCAGACTCACTTTACTTGGTTTCTTGATGAACTAAAAAATTTAGTGTCAGTTGCTAAGAGGTGTAAAGCCTTTGTTTTAAGGCACTAATTTTTAAGTGAACACTCTAAGATTTTTAAAAATAAAATAACTAGCATGAGCTAAATGTAAGTGCAGAGGTTTAAAAGACTACAAATCTGACGATGTTGTAATTTTGGTCTTGCATGTAACAGAGTATAAAGCTATTTTATTTATTTTCTTTTCATTATAATGCTTTGAAAACAAAAATATTTCTGTTACTGAACCTAGGGTCCTCAGCACTATTAAAACAGATTCAATTGTGAATGTAATTTTTTGTTGTTGTCAAGCTGTTTTCGTGGTGTTTTTTCGTCAAATACTTTGCGCCCTAAGCCTATATCTCATTGAAAGTTTTTTTAAACTATCACTACTTAAAATTTAGCAAAAGGATTAAATTTGGATTTAGTTACCGTATATTCCAGTTTTAATAAGTGCAATAGTCCATCGATATTTAACTATCTTTATAACAAAAAGGTGCATTCTGTGCAGTACTATAAGGAAATCACTAAAAGGCAATAGTTAGCAAAGAAATGTCTAAGTCTATCTTTTATATTCATTGAGTTAACCGTTTTGGAACACGAATAAGCTTAAATGAAAAGCCAAAGTTTTTCTAAGGAAACTATTAATACTTAAAGAAGGGGCAACCATTGAAACAAACCCGTAACAAATTATCCTCAGTATTTTTTAAGATTCCGTATTTATGGATGAGTTACACTTTCATAAATACCAGTCTTTTATAATAAGGTGGCCCTTTGAAATCTAGTTATAAATGGTGATAAGTTTTTAAAAAATCTTTCTTTCTCGTCTGCTTTTACCTCTCTCTGCCTTTCTCACAAGAACGGTTTAAAAGCAAAAATCTTTATTTGTTGTAATTACTGAGTTAATTCAACTGACCATATATTTTTTTTTCTTTTGGTGGCTGTCATTTCTCACAATCATTATTTTTTCTATGTTGCTAAGGTGTATTTCTAAATCGCAAATGTTAAAGATATTAACTGAAAGTCTAACCGACATAGCGGTATCAAGATATGGGGACAAGATAAACCAGTGACGCCAAAGCATTTTAATTCATTCGGAAAAGTCAGCAAACTGGAAAATTAAAAACACGTCACTGTCAAAGTAAAAAGCATTTCTGTTTTTATATTCTTTTCTTTATCTTTAGAAATACATCTGCTAAAAAGTTGAACCGTCTCGGAATCGTGAAAATTAAATTGAAGGCATTGGTGCTTCCCTAGTTTCTAATATTTTTACTGTTCAGTCGCCATCAAACGGAATGTCTTTGATCAATCTCAAGTGATGTTTCAAAATATCGTTCATCTTACAATCGGGCTTGGCTGCTCATGCAGAATTTATCAGACCTGCGCAACCAAGTGGAGAAAACGCTTTAGGATTATTGTTGAGCGTCGCTTTGATCTTGTTGAACGGGGTAGTGGGTCAAGAGAGTGTGATCAGTTTTACCTGTTAAAGATATTGTCTGAAAGTCTAATCACATTGCACAGATTAATAGTGTTAACCAAGTTATTGATTTTTTTTATTTCCTTATTTGTTTGGAGGGTGGGGTAGTGGTGGATATGGTGCAGAGCTTAAACAAAATGAAGATATGATGATGGATAAGCAAAAAAAATATATTGAGCTAAATATATCGCATAAGCCCTCGATTTTTTAATTACAAGTGTCAATAAATAGTTTTTATAGATGCTCTTATACGTTTCCTTGATTGAATACTTCGGACGAAGAATTTATGGTATTTGCTTTTGCGTTCAATCTACATCAATAGTTTTTGTTAAAACTTATTTCAACTCATCCGAGGCGAAATTTCTGTTCGCTGCAGCAAAAACATCAACACTGATCGCTCTAAAGAAAGAAAAAAAAGGAATTGCAGGATCTGTTCCTATATGGAGGCAATCACGCAATTTCCTTGTTGGATTTCCTTAAAGACAAATCGGCGGAGAGAATCTAATTTCTTTGGTCGGTTCTTTGTTGGATTGTGGCTTGATGTATAGGACTCTAAAGAAAATGTATTCTTTTACCACCTCTTTCGTGATCTTTTTTCACAAATCAAGCTCTGAGGCGGTTATAAATTTCATTGTTTCGTAAGGTAGCCTAAAGTTCTTGAAATTCTAGACCGTTTCAAAGCTAGACAAATATTGCGATACCTGTATTATCGACTATTTGTTTTATAGGCTAATCAGGCAATTAGAAATATGGCATCGATTTCGCGCCTACAATCAAAGAAGCAAATCACACGAACAACAGCCTGGGTTAGGATGACCGAAGTTTCCATGATTGAATTCTGTCAATCTGTTTCGTGAGCTGCTCTTGGTTTCAGGAAAATTAAGCCCAATAGTTCTTTAATTTGTTATTCAGTCGTGCAGAATCAATGGAGCTAATTATATATCGAGAGCACAACACTGATGTCCAAGGGCGTTTAGCCAGTCTGTAAGGGTAACCACATGAGTGGTTACAGTAATGTTAAGAGGGTTCCTGAAAATTTATTAGATAAGGTACGATAAAAAATGCAGCACTGAAATAGTACGCTACTGCAAACCATCCCAAAAATATTGCATTGAAATCACGTATTCTCCAAGAATAAATTGATAAAATTCTATTTGACTCGTTTTACCTAGTACCTGACCGGGTCCCATGACAATCTCTACTGTTTCCATGTATTAAGCTTCTTAATTGTAAATAGTTGACTGTCATGAATTAGGAGTCTCAGGTTGTCAACATCATGCGATTTTTTCTTGTTATACTTTTTTACTCGATTAGAGTTTTAGACCTTTTCTCCTTTACTTGTGGTATGACTCTAGGCTGGAAATTCAAACTAAAACTTCATTGATTAGAGCGATTACCAGACTTTAATTATATTGTGAAACAATGGTTTATTACTGCTTCAAATTAAAACATCTTCAGGAGTTACGAAGGAACAGCTCTTGTCTACATTAAATTTAAAGAGCACATGAAGAAAATTTCCCATGGACCCAATGACGACCTGCTGAGCTAAGATTTGAATCCCGAAACTCCTGTTCCAGTAGTAGCCTACTACTTAAAACACGGCGTAACGAATAAGGTTATAGAGCAAATCTATGAAGATCTAAAGATTTATTTTTTCTTGTTTTGTTCGGTTCGATTTTACTTCATCCAGTGACGAGCCAAAGGGTTTTAAACCTCATTTTTTTTTAAAGGAAAAAGATACGTTTGGCGAACAAAATGTTAATTATTGACTGCGATGAATCTTTATCGTCAGCGAGAAATGGTTACAGCGAAATCAAGGCAAACGTTCTCCAAAACAATGCTGTCGGTACTTACAGAGCTATGTTTATTGGCGAGAGAAGGATTAGGGTGTTATAGATATGTAGATAGATAGAAGAAGAAGAAGAAAAGGAGGAAGAAGAGGAGAGGAAGAATTAGAGGAGGAGGTATTAGAAGCAGAGAAGAAGATGGATAAGAGGAAGAAAGAAAAGAAGAAAGAGAGAGACGTATGAAAAAGATGGCTGACACTAGCCCCTTTTTCTATTTGTGTGAGTTCTTTTTTTCCACGCCCCTTAATTACTGTCTCATTGTGGGGAAACCGTGGACATTATTGCGCCAACAATAGAAAAAAACGTCAATTTCCATTTCAATGTTTTTGGTAATCAATCCTACTGGGATTTTCGAAGGAGGAACTTTACAATGGCAAAATAAAAGATAAAGTTCGCAATTACTCACGCACGAAATTTTAAAGACCAGTAAAAATTGCTTATAATAAATTAGACATGAGTAAATCGAGATGTAAATAGACAAGAAGAAGTATAGACTAGAAATCTACGCAACTCTTAACGTGATTGAGTAAGAAAGCGTATTTACCCCGATATGATTGCCAAAAAGAAACCTGAAATACAACGCTACCTAATGCACAATTATCATTCTTGATCCATTGGCGAATTCACGCTGAAATTAAGTACCTGCATTTATCGACCCAACGTTGAAGATTATCTCAAACCTGCCGTCACCCAGAGCCACAATCGTAACAGATGGAATTCTACACTGAGCTTAAGATCGGTGTTTAAGTTTTTCAACTTTTTAAGCTTATCGTTCTATTTCAATTGGTTCTAACAAATTACCTCGAAGAACTCTAGACATATCCTCTAATCTTCAGAGATTCCTTTTTTTTATCTATGAGTACAAAATATAGAGCAAGATCTAATACAAATTTCTATTTATACTACTGCATGAGACTTGGCAAAATTGCGGATGTTGCAGAAAGACAGTCCATTTTAATTCATTCTGGTGGCAAAAAATTTAGAAAAATTTAACTTGTCGCCCTTAATGCAACCGTTTTTTTAAAACACGAAATCGACATAATATGCTAAAACCAATCTTAATTATACTTGTAAGTCACTGGGTTAAAGGCAACGCCCTAAAAAATTCTGGTGTTAATAAAACTGTTGCAAATATTCTGCCCACACATTACTTATTCATTAAACAAAACTTCAATAATTTCTTCTGAATTTGTTTTTGAAGAGCTTTTAAAATACAAATAGAAAAGTTAGTGGGGATATGGAGGTTTTCCTTAACCTCGTAAACATGAAAACATAAAGCAAATAAATACAACTGTTCGAAAGTGCTGTATATGTTCTAATTTTAAATGTGAAAAAGTTATGAAAAAATGCTACAAAGAGAGAAACAAATCAGGTAAAAATTAATTTTAATAAGAATACAACACAAAAAGAAAGAAAGAGCATGATAGATTTTTGAGACAGACTAGACAATAATGTTGATCAAATTAATGTAGCTGACTGCAAGATTAACTAGTTTCAGTCCAATTGGGAGGAAATGACTACTTAATCCTGATTTCATTTTCTGTGGTTCTAACGTTAGTACCCGGAAAAGTAATAGCTGCTGTCTAAAATTGTGTTAATGAACAGAGAGCTAGGATGAGGTAAAAGATTTACCAAGATACACTTTGGTGATCGATTATTAAGTACTGGACCTGGACATTGGCGCTGAAATAAATGGCATGCATAATATGATAATTACATACTTTTAACACCTATGCACAAAATACACTAGATCTATAATTATTCCTTTCTCCACCCTCTTCTCTTTGTGTGTATCTGACTCTGTCTCTCTCTCTTCTCTCTTTGTCTTTCCCCCCCCCCCTTTTCTGTCTGTCTGTGTGTGTGTGTTTGTGTCTCTCACTCTCTCTCTATCCGGAAATGTTTTATATCTCCATTGTGTTTTGTATTTTATTCTGAAGAAGGCAGTGAAATAAAGCCGAAAAATTTTTATGCATAAACTTAGGTTGTATTGTTTCTTTTCTTGTTTCAAGGAGTGATAGGTTATGAATCTGCTTCTTTATAATCTACCTCTCTCTCTCTCTTTCTCTCTCTCTCTC
>BMAT01011043.1:10272-31227 GCA_019649035.1 Elysia marginata
GAGAGAGAGAGAGAGAGAGAAGAGAGCTAAATTTGACTTTGGTTTTGTAAAGTTGTGTCCTTTTTAATAATCTTTTTTTTTGTGTGAGGATAATATCATATTAGGACTGGGCTTTGGCTAACATACTTTTTAGTACAGCTTACGGGGCAAGTAATGGCTAACATGATTTTCCGAGCGCATTGGTGACTGCGCAATGGGACTGTTCCATGAACTTTAAAAAATTCTTTTAGAGTAGTTCCCCTTGGATAATGGTAAGTTTTTAGGCTTCGCCAACAGAAGAGTTCGCTGGTGAGCACACCTTCTGAATTTTACACGCACAAAAAAATTAGTACTGAAACAGTCCCATTGAGCCACAATATGTATTTTTTCGAGGGGCTACGTGACCGAGGGGTTGAGCCGTAATTAGCACCGTTGAGCCACGAGGCGCAAATTAGCACCGTGGAGCCACAAGTCGCAATTAGCACCGTTGAGCCACGAGCCACTACGTGTCTTTTCCATCGCTTACGTGACAGTGCGGTTTAGGCGACAGTACATTGCTCGTCACGAGAGTTTTATTCTTTAAAAAGTAATAAGAAATTTTTTAGCCAAGTCCTAGTAAAAAAATGGTACTCGCGTTGGCAGCTCAGTTTTACTTAACAAAAAAAAAATAATATCACCGAAACACATGTTTAGTGCGAGGCCGATTTGGCCTGCGCAAGCGATACCACAGTTTTGTGTATCAACAAATTAGCGTTCTTATTATAGATTTTCTCTCTCCATTTTATAAGAACTTCGGAGGTATAAACCGCTAAAGACTTCAAAATAAAGATTCAGTGCGTTTGATTTCCTTACAAGTCATATTTAAACCACCTTTGTTTAAAATATGTGGAGAAATATTAGGCAAAATTGTCTCTATTGATGGTGCAAGTTTTGTTCATAACAGCAAAACAATGACGATTCGTTATACTGTTTTTGTTTGTTTTGTGGTTTTTTTTTGGCAATATACATTTTACAAAACTACTTACTAGCTAGGAATACTGTTTTTTTCCTTTTTTGTGATCTGTTTTAATTAACATCCAGGCTCTTTGTGAGAGACGGAATGCAAAAGTGGTCGAACCTTCTACTGCAGCGCAACTAGAGTACCTGTCTAAATTTGCAGGCTG
Source organism: Elysia marginata (assembly GCA_019649035.1). Lineage (NCBI taxonomy): Eukaryota > Metazoa > Mollusca > Gastropoda > Plakobranchidae > Elysia > Elysia marginata. Next base: position 11,415 of record BMAT01011043.1, read on the forward strand.
GAACTTTGGTAAGTAGAATACATGACTCAATTTGCAGACTGGAATTTCGGTAAGTCACTTTACAGGCTGGGCATTTGGTGAGTACAATACATGACTCAGTTTGTAGGGTGGAACTTTGGTAAGTAGAACACATGACTCAATTTGCAGACTGGAATTTCGGTAAGTCACTTTACAGGCTGGGCATTTGGTGAGTAGAATACTGACTCAGTTCGCAGGGTGAAAACTTGGCATCCGATTGTTTGAGTGAGACTGGTTGCGAAAAAAAAAAGATCCGTATATGAGAGATGTCTACTCTACTCAAAAGGCTCTACACTGTCCATGTTGTTCGTCTAAATAAAGATAATAATACGATAAGCCGTTTATTCAAAATTACATTGAACTATATTCAAGTTCATTCGATTAAAAGAGCTGTGTACTTCATTTTGGGGAATTTAAAAATAGTTGGCCATCGCGGAGATCAAACCCCTAGCAATCGCACACATTAACTTTCACATTATTAGCACGACATGTGATGGCGGTTGTGACTGGCTTGTGAGGGAAGACTGGACTGGAAATTTAGATATCTAGGCTTTAAATCCAGAGCTTGGAGCGTATTCACATTTGAAATGCCGAAAAGGACCCTCCCCAGATTACATTTTGATTGCTAAGCAACAAAAGTTAATCTACCCCTCCAAATTTGAGATAACAAACCTTGATCTAGATCTGCATCTATCTGCCCCGGTGTTTTATAGTTCTTTTTATCATACTTCACATCTTCTCTCTCTCTCTCTCTCTCTTTCTCTCTCTCTCTCTCTCTCTCTCTCTATCTCTCTCTCTCTCTCTCTTTCCTCTCACGCTCTGTCTTGGCATCTCTGTTTGTAATTGACTGTCTGTCTCTTCCTCTCCCACCTTCTCTTTTGGCCCAAAACCATGAGTTTCTACTGCAGCTCGATCTGCCTAGATCTACACCTTTTTGTTCATATCTGTCTATTATAGTTTAAATCCTCCTTATTATAGTTCACATCTCTACACACACTCTCTCCTTCTTTTTCTCTCTCGCTTTGTCTTCACATGTCAGTAGGCTTGCATGTCTGTCTGTATCTTTGCCCCCCACCTTCTCTGTTGGCCCTTAACCATGAGTTTCTACTATAAGATTAATCTTGATAAAATAGATCTAGACCTAGATTACATTCTTTAACTCTAGCAAGAATTCCATTAACGCCGGTATGAGGATTTAAAACAACTGAGTGTAGATTAGTAGCTTGTTCTGCAATTTGAGTTAGAGCTGCCGAGGGGTAGATAGTCTCGATCAACTTGGCTCGCAGCTGCATGACACAAGACGTCATGTTTTTCTCGTAGGTCCGCAAAAACACCTCGCAGTAGTGGGTCTAATGCAGGTCAATATTTTGTAATTTAGCGTCACTCGTTAATTAGCGTATACAGCAAAAAACTCAAAAACGGAAAAAAAACAAAGAATTTCACCATGATTTAGCCTCAAAACGACCAGATTTTGGTGCATGTCCCATGATGCTTTACCCAACCTATCAACATAAAACCTGGGTCTTTTGGCCTTTTTCCTAACCCGCAGCAGTTGGCAAAAATTTCTCTATTTTTTTTTTTTAAATATAGGATGTGTCGCTATTCGGACTTGTTATAATAATATGGAATTTATAAGAAGAAGTTATGAAACCGTATGCTTTAAAGTTGGCTTCTTTTTCGTGTAGATTATGGGATAACATTGATATCTTCTCAGTTGAACAAGTTTTGTGGCTAAGGATGAGAATTGAAGCGAAAAGAAAAGTAGCTTATTTCATCTAAAGTTCAATTTTATCAAGTCGTGGTTTAGGAAGAAAAACGATTACAAAATATAGGTTTTATCGCAAAAAAATTTTTAAAACCATTTTGGTATCTTTAGATTTCTGTTAAATCTTAGTATGAAGAAATGGTTCCTCGATGAAAGATTGGTTAGATTTTTTCCCCGTTAATAAGCCTTTATTTTCCATGTATGTTTTCAACCTTTCCCACCAATGTCTCATGGGTTGATTACATATTGCGTAATGTATACATATAGCATTTTGATGTCATACGGACAAAAGAGTTTTACTCCCCACTTCTCAAAGCATCCGCCATCTTGATAGCTAACCGCTATATTCCCCAAAGTGCAATCGAACCAAACATGTTTAATTTGAGTCTAACTTTAAGCGCAATATTTATAACTCGTATTTTTTTTTTACGTTAAGAACCACAAGGAGCTACATGGCTGGGTCTCAGCCCGCACGCCAATGCCCATACTACCTTCCAATGGACCAGTACCGGTGCCTGGTTGGACACCACAACCAACTGGGCTACCAATGAGCCGCCTTCCGATACGTTGCTGACGTCAGGTGACCAGGCCGTGGTTATGGCCGGAAGTGGTAACTGGACCTGGAGGATCGTCTCTCGATTTTCTCTTGCCCAGGTGGTTTGTCAGAGAGGTAAGTAAAGTGAGAATAAGAGGATATCAGAAACAATGTAGGGGTAAGTGGGAGGAGTAACAGAGAGAAAAGAAGAGCCAATGGCGTTTTATGTATATAGTGGCTTATTCACTAAAATGCTCTTAAAGGTATAGATTGGTTCCCAGACAGACATTTACCAACCAAATTACCGAATGAACTAACAGTCGGAGGGGCAGCAGTAACACGTTGAAGCGGAACTCTCTAGCATACTGACAAGCTCTTTTCTGTCTATAGCAGGGTACTCACTAAATCCCTGAGGGCGGCGAAGAAATGTGTGTAAATAAAAGTAAAGTGCGCTTTTGCATAGCGCCTAATCCACTTAGATGCTCTAAACGCTTTACATGGGTTTCCCGACTAGCCGATACCAACCAAATCACCTTCTGAAATCACAGAGGAGCAGCTAATAATAAGTGTATCGTTCTAGCACACTGACAAGATCTTTCACTGCCTATAGCCGGGTACTCCTTTCACGCATGAGTGAGGCGAAGAAACGTGTGTAAACAGCCTTCCTCAAGGAATAAACGTCGACCTGGCGAAAGCAGGACTCGAACCTCAGACCTCACGGTCCGAAAGCCGTGCGTCTACCACTAGACCACGACGCCACACAGACCACGATAGCCTTTTTTGAGGACTAGAAGCCGATTTATGCCAAGACTGGGCTCGAACCCGGGATCCCTTAGCGCAAGAGCTGAGTGTGTAACGTTTAACCACGAGGTGAAGAAAGAGGAGAAGGAAGTCAGAAACGATAGAGGGATATAATGTAAGAAGAGTGGCAGAGAGAAGGAAAGATTGAGATAGGTAAAACACAGAGATAAAGGCGAAAAGAAGACAGCGAAAGAGAAACAGAGACAAGGACATACAGAAGTAAAGGGAAAGAGAGAAGGCTATTGCAACATAGAATGCCTAGACTAGGACAGAGAGATGCATTGATATACAGAGAGAGGATTGATTCAAAGACAGACTGAGACAAGAAAATAGGCCTTTTAAAAATTTTGTTGCAAAGAAAACTGTCTTTGCTGTACCATAAGATGCCTTAGTGATCACTATGTAGACCAACTCCTCCTTAAAACTCTTTAAAATGCAAAATAAAAATATATCTTGGACTGATTCGAAATGAGTTAGGTTGTCCCAATTTTCACCTAACGATGGTTTGATGTTTTAAAATTTTTTTCGTAGCTTACAAATGTTAAAAATCGCATAAAGTTATCGAAATTCTGTGGAAAGATAAAGAAAAATAATTGTTGTTTTCTTTTAAAATATAAACAACATTGGAAAAAATTAACATACTTTTTGAAAAAAAAATGGTTATAGTTTTCCACCGCCGAAGGCTGTCTCAAGACTTTAAATACTTCTCCAAGCAAGCCAATACACACAGAAGCAAATTCTACTCATATTTCAAAGCATTACTTTACGACTGCCTGCTAGGCGCTCAAATACTAACATTCCAAAAAAAATTTAAGCACTGCCTTTAGCCAGGCACCCATTTTCCAGGTGGGTGGACTGAGGAATATTGTGGATGAATTGCTTTACTAAGGTAGTTACAACATGCGTCGTGGTTGGGAATCGAACCCGCGACCACCGGATCACAAGTTCGACGCGCTAACCACTGAGCCACGCTGCTCCTTTAAAGACGCTTTCTCAGCTTCAAAAAAATTTTAACCCCCGACCCATTTGGACTGGTGGTGCGGGACAAAGAAAAAACAAAACAACTTTAGGAAGACGATAAAAGTTTCATTATTGAATTCAAGTTCTGAGCAATGCTTGATTTACCTTGATTTGTTATTTTTGTCGTTTGTCATTGCTTATTATTATTATTATTATTATTATTATTATTATTATTATTGTTTTACAATGACGACCCTCAAGTTAAGCACAATAAATTTACATTTTACAGTTTATGGTTTTTTTCATGATTTTTAAAATATATTTTTATTGTTTTATTTCGGAAAGTTCTAGACATGAAGGCTTAATCCTTTTCTGTCTATGAATATTTCTCTGTACATACCTCTCTGTCTTTCTCGTTCTTCTCTTTCTTGCTCTTTTTTTCCTTTTCACTGGTTAAGTAGACCTTAACGCTTTTTTCTCTCTTGCTCTTTCTGTGTCTTCTTTCTCTGCTCTCTTTCTGTCTTTCTTCCTCTCAGCCACTGACGTCTTTACATTTTTTTTCTGATATGCCCTGAGGGGTAATTTTCTTTCTGCTTTGCTTTCGTCACTTGACATAATCACAAGATTTTAAGAAACTTTGCTTGAAAAAGTTTTTGAGTATGCAAATTTGAATTGCATTAAAACTAATTCAATTCAATTCAGTTCAATCTTTATGGAACTGTTCCATGAACTTTTAAATATTCTTTTAGAGTAGTTCCCCTTGGACAATGGTGAGCCCACCTACTGAATTTTACACACAAGAAAGGTTAGTACTGAAACAGCCCCATTCAATCAATGTACAAATATGACTATTGAAAACAATCAATACTGTGACAGCTCAATGTTTATACAACTTAGCCACACAATACATACGAAATAGTAACAACAATACAGTGTCAACAATGGAATAGCAAATAATTGATTACCCCAAACGCGTAACAGTAACAATGCAATGTCTACTTAGAGTATAATGATTATTAAAGATAATTAGTAATGATAGTGATGATGATAATAAAAGCAGAACCAAAACGATCAACCACAACCCGCATTGATGCCACTCTCAATAAGGCGATTAATTAATAGAAAGACAAGAAAGTTTTTCTTTATTGGCGCAACGGATATTAAAGTCTCAGTGGTACAAATTAGTTGATTTTTATAAAGTAAAATAATAGCAAAAACAGGTTATTTTATAAACTCAATCTTAGACATTTATTGTTTATTGTGCCTTTATAAGATGATTGATGTCTTTTTGTTTTCATCACTGCCATACCATTAATCTCCAAGCCTTTCCAATAAATATTCAGGTATATACATATTTTTCAAGCACTTTTTAAATTTATCAATATCACCACAGTTGGATTAAATTTTCAATAAAGGTAAAATAGTGGTTATCTCCGACGATACATTTTTTATCATCTGATAAAGAAATGTTGACCCAAACACATTTTTAAATTGTTGCTTAGACTTCTCTATCAATTGTTAATAAAAAAAAAAGCAAACACATCTGTTGGGATGTTCCATGAACTATTCAAGAGTTGTTCCCCTAAAGAAATGGTGCAATTTTACTCAAATGGTGCGATTTAGGCTTAGATTCATCACTTGAGTCATTCGCATAAACTACCTCGCTCACAAAAGGATTTGCTGATGAGCCTACGTTTTGAAATTTACGCATTTAAGAGGTTTCTCATGAAACAGCTCCATTAGTTCAATCTTATATGTCCTTTTTTTAAATATTATATTCATCTCCTGACTCATCAACGACTTCTTTCAGATCTTGCAGGGGAGTGTGACGGTGTGTTCACATCGGGCCGGTGTTTTACTCTCTACCCTGATGCCGATGACTGGAACGAGGCCAAGGTAAGGGCACAGTGGAGTATTTTTATTTGTTGACAGCTAGCAAGCTACTCTTACGCCTCGTAAGCCTGTTTTACATGACGCGTTTCCAAAGCGAAAGACTCCAGACTGTCTCCAGACCGAAGACTTAGGGCGCGAACATACTGCGCCCGATCCGTGTCCAGCCCAGCAACGGAAACAAATAGAGCAGCAGTGATACCGTGGGAAAACACCGTTTGATCCTACTAGCAGCCATGATCAGGCGATGGATTTCCCACTGTAATCCAGTTGCTCTATTTTGTCCGTTCCTGGCTGGATACGTACCGAGCGCAGTATGTTCGCGGTCTAAGGTCTCGAACATATTGCGCACGGTCTATCATACTAGATTTTATGATTAGATTTTAAGCCTAGAGTGAAGAAAATTCAAGATGGCTGATGGGCTAACGGGGCCATTCAACCAATTGTCTGGTGAAAAAACCCACGCTACCAATGAGTGTTATTATGTCATACGTCATACGTCATCGTCTTCGGCGTGCAAGGTCTCTTGTGGCAGCTATGACGAGACGGTGGTTTTTCCCACAGAACAATAGATGCTCTACTTTTTACGTTGCTGGGCTAGATAAGGACCAGGCGCAGAAAATTCTGTACACCGTCTACAACCTTTTACATAAAAAAACGTACAATGCGGAAACCAAGACGGGTCACCAATCCAGAGGCAGCAGGTTTCATGCGCTACGGGCCCGCTGAGTAGGTCGAAGCCCTTAGTGGAGAAAATCCAAGATAGCTGGTGGGCTAACGGGGCCCCGTCAGACAATCGTCTGCTGTAAAACTCACGCTGCCTATGGGTGTTATTGCGTCATACGTTATCGTCGTCGGCGCGCAAGGTCTTTATTCTTAATGTCTTCCTTACGGGATACGCGTCCTGCTATCACTAAGTCGAATCCCACAAAATAACAGAACGGTAGTCTTAACTTACTAGCCTGATTTGGTTCTATTTAATTAACACGTTCAGTGTGTGTTTACGTGTATGAATGAAAGCGTAAAGTTGTCCGCCACCGTCAGGAACTTTTTATAATAGATCCTAACTTAAACTTTGCCTTAGCCAGTTCCAACTAAATTATTATACAAACTCAGACTAGTTTGGCAAGTGGTAATAGGCAATAATTAAGTATGCAAGGAAAACTTAACTCTTAGTAGGTGAAGCTTATTTCAGTCAAAGTATAAAAAATATCAAAATAACTTTAGTGTCAATATTAACCTGAAAATAGCACTAAAATGGCACAGAAACCGAAATAGCAATAGAAGCCCTAAACTAAAACCCTAACTGAAAACAGAAACAGAAATAGAAACCCACTCAGAAGCTGACAATCAGCCGTAGCAGCATCCAAGCACGAAATCTGCCTGTAAACTCTAACTCCTAAGAGTTAAGTTTTCCTAGCATACTTACTTGTTGCGTCTTATATTAGAGACCTTGCGCGCTTACGACGATAACGGATGGCGTAATACCACCCATAGGTAGAGTGGGTTTTACAAGAGACGATTTGCTATCGTGCCCCGCTAGCCCATCAGCCATCCTGGATTTCATCCCTTATAAGCTTCTTCCTCCTGAGCGGGCCGCGGGAATGAAAACTCCACTAGACTTTTGTAGGTTACTCTCTTTACCCTGAAGCTATAAATACTAAAGAGCGTCCATGATGTCATTGACTGAGTTATTTTTTAAAGCCTTGACCCCATCGCAATGCTTGATAATCCATCAAAGGTTCAAACAAGACGAAAAATGGAAGGTTCAGAAAACATTCAATGAAGCAGACTGGCAGTGGGACCTACTGTTGGCTTTCTTGGCCTCTGTCGTTCTCTGTGAGTGTGGTACTACGTTTCGCTGTTGAAATCTTCAGATAGAATCCTATAGATCTTCAGACAAAGCTTTCTTTTCCAATCATTATTTATAAATTAACGGGACAAATACTTTCTTCTCCTTTTTGATTTGATCTAGCGAGACTAAATCTAGGGAGACATGACGTCACATGCAGAAGTCTATTTAAGTTTTCATTCCCGCGAGCGGGCCCGTAGCACATAAAATCGGCACCCACCGCCTTGCCACATGGAGAAATTTAATAGCTTATACTATGTCGCCACTACGCTCATTTCATATCTTTGAAATGTTTCGATCAAGGAACTTCTGGTATGTTTTTACGTGTTCCTTTATCCACAGACTTCCTGTCAAGCGAAAGGATCTTATCTTGCCGAAGCCAAGACTGAAATAATAGACCGCACATTGTACAAATATGTCACCGACACACCAGGTAAGTTGAAAGTATTGTTCTGTGCATTCTTAACACTCGTATAGGTCAAGGTTACAATGGCTCTGACCTAAATCTACCTATTGATGCGGGAATTGTGTATCAAAGGTGCTCTAAGAGCCTTTTGGTTGTTTTTTTTTTAAGCTGCGTAATATTTTTTCCTATAGAGTTACACAAAGAAATGCGCAACCTGCAAGAAGGAATGCGGAAGCGATTGTGTTTCCCAAGTTGGGACGTAGATTTAGGCCAGAACCAATATGATGCAATTGGTCTAATTACTTCCAACAAAACACTCACAGTAACAGCTTTGAGCAGTTTCATTAAAGCAATATATAACGTAAATATTCTATTTCCCTATTGAGGCTGTGCACATTACGTAAATATAGCGTCTCGCTATCAAAATGGCGGATGCTTCCGGAGGTTGGAGTAAAACTCTTTTGTGTAATGAACCAATATAACCTAATTTACGTAGATCAACGTTGATCCTTAGCACAAAAGAGTTATACTCTTACTTCCGGGATTATTCGCCATTTTGATAGCGAAATGCAAGGTTTTGCAGCGTGTATAAGCTCAATGAAGAAATATTTAGTGCAATAGATGAAAGTGAATTGCACAAAAGAGTTTTACAGCCCCCCCCCCTCCGAAATCCGGAAGCGCTCGCCATCTTGCTAAGTAAGGGAACATAATAATTGTTTACTTTATAAGCAGAGATTCAGTGCACGATACTGAAATAGCTATGTTACTTAAGGCATCAAGATTCTGAAACACAATTTCCGTTATTGCTTTTAAGGTGTACTAAAATTACTTAGTAATACGTTTACATGAAAAAAAACTATGTTGAAATAAAGTCTAATTTTGTTTCAGTATTTTTTGCTAGCACAGCTTTGCTAATACCAGCATTCCATGACAACCAGTTGTTTACCATGACAACATCCGTGACTTTCCGATAAAAACACAGCCCCGGTGGGCAAGAACCCTTAGTCTTTGATGTAAAAGAATATACTTTTAGTTTCAACTGTTCTACTTTAGATACAGTAATCTAGGTTTCGCTTTGTGGCCAATGTTACTTTTCCTACGCCTTTTAAACACATTTGTACTTTTTTTTTATTACAGCCACCTTTTGCTATTTAACGTTGTTTCTTAGTTACCATGAGTGATGTAAAGATAAATTTCTATAATTTCCTCTGTAAGTTAAGCACAAAGAAACACGCGATCTGAACTTATAGAGGAACATTAAGGAGAAAAAAATGCATCTACATCAACTTAGTAAAAAAGACAAGTTGTATTTAAGAACGACTAAAAAATATGACTAATAACCTTCATTTGTATAAAATGAATTACCAAATCTCATTGATTTTCATTCCCATCGACTTAAATGTCGACATGTGTTTATTATCAGATTTTATGCGCTACGGGCCCTCTCAGAAGGACGAAGCCCAAAGCGGGGGAAATCCAAGATGGCTGATGGGCTTAAGGGGGCCCGTCAGCCAATCATCAACCCACGCTACCTATGGGTGTTATTACGTCATACGTTATCATCATCGGCGCGCAAGGTTTCTAATGTCATTTTTTTCGAACCATGAATGTACTTGCTTGCTGGGGTATTAGTGCCGATGCTCTTACAGCGACACAGTTACGCTAGTAACAAATCCAAATTCCCCGAAAGGGATTAATATTGTGCATAAAAAGCCACTATCGAATGGGTTGCCTGGGTGTATCAATTTCTATCAAAGTTACCACCAAAGTGATTATCGTCATAAATAACCTGCATCCATCGTCATAAGCTGTAGCACGTTCAGATATAAATAATCATCTTCAGAGGTATCATCGTTATGAGCTGCCTTAAGCTCATTACATAATTCATCTTCATTGTTATCATCATCCTCATCATCATCATCATCATCATCATCATCAACATCATCACCATCATAATAACCATCATCATCTACATCATTAGCACCATCAACATCCTCAACATCATGATCATCATCTTCATCATCATTATCATCAACATCATCCTCATCATCATCTTCATCATCATCATCATCATCTTCATCATCATCATCATCATCATCATCATCATCATCATCATCATCATCATCATCATCATCATCATCGTCGTCGTCGTCGTCGTCCTCCTCCTCTTCCTCATCATCCTCTCTCCTCATCATCATCGTCCTTATCATCATCATTATCATCATCATCATGAACATAACCTCTTTAGAGATAGATGTATGTGTTTGCTTTTCTATTTATTGGTGTGTTTGCGTCGTGGAACTACATCAACGTGCCAATATTGAGAATGAGAAGTGAGAACAAAATTATCGTTCTTCCCCGCAAACAATACTGACTTGAAAGAGGGCGTTTGCCGACAGGAACGATAAATTTGCGCTCTTATCTCATTCCCAATTGGACATTAATGTTTATCTTATCTTATCTACCCTCTTCACAGTCATCATTCATCGCTAATATTATATTCTTTTGTTTCTCCCGTTAGGCATAGAACGTGTATTTCTCGGTGGAACAAACCTAGAAACAGAGGGCGGCGTGTATACCTGGGACTACTCCAGGCAGCTGTTCAATCACACCTACATCAACTGGTACGAGGGGCAGCCGGATAACAAGGATGGAGGAGAACATTATCTCGAATATCGAGTTCGAATGGGATCCATCGGTTGGAATGATGTGTCTCTTGCTGGCAACGGCGTGGAAAGAGTCCACTGGTTCATATGTGAAACATGTAGGCTTGAATAATTAGTTATGTTGGTTATGATCGTGCGTTGCGGTATGAGACATACTTCTGGTAGTTATCAATGGTGCTGACCTAAATCTACCTACGTAATTGGTGAGGAATCGTGTATCAAAAGTGGTCTAAGAGCGTTTTGTTTGAGCTGCATAATCATTTTTCCTCCATCGTGCCACACAAAAAGATGCGCAATCAGGGAAAAGGAAGGCGGAAGAGTCTGATGTGTCCCTAGTTGTGGCGTTATTTCCCAAGTTGTGGCTTTTTTCCCATGTTGTGACGTTATTTCCCGGGTTGTGACGTTATTTCACAAGTTGTGACGTTATTTTCCGAAGTGTGACGTAGATTTAGGTCAGAAGCATGAAATGGAGAATGTTGAGGATTTCCTAAGGCTTTCATGAGGTTTTTGGGTCCGAACATTGGTAAACTTGCAAAATAGGCGACCAGGATGAAGATGCACCAAAATAATTAAATTTGTTTTTAAATGAAACCTTTAATAGAAACAATTGCTAGGTAACAAATCCGTCTTTTAAAAAGTTGAATTAAAGAAAACAAACTGATAGCGCTCAGCTTTTAAAGAAAACGAAACAAAAGCGCTCAATCTTTCTATGGGACTGTTCCATAAACTTGAAAAAAATTCTTTCAGAGTAGTTTCCCTTGGATAATGGTGAGTTTTTAGGCATAGATTTAGCACTGAGGTTATTGGAATAAACTACCTCGCCCACAGAAGAGTTTACTGGTGAGCCCACCTTCTGAAATTTACACATAAACGAGGTTAGTTCTGAAACAGTCCAATAGAGCTGTCTATTTTCGAAAAGGATTAAATAGTTGAAACCGTTAATCCCCCAAGGTTCTTGAAACACAATATTGTTTGAGTTTTAGAATTATGGCCAATTAGAAAAAAGGAATAGGTTACGAAGAACTTATTAAATTTACGACTATCCATAATTATACTTCTGTTTATAATAACATTGAATTGTTACATCAATTGTAGCATTCCCAGTTTACATTACACCCACTGTGTAAATCTGTAGTTTTATCTCTATCGCAGCAAGTCTTTATCTATATGTTAGCACCAAAAAAAAAAAACCATAGTTATTTTAACGTGTTCATTTTTTTGTAAACATCTGCTCTACTCTGGCCAGCTAAAGCAATTTTCTTCATTCTACTGTAACAGGCCTATTTTACACAAATATAATCAACGAATTTTACCTTCTTTGTGTCAGCAGTAGCAATCTATGCCAATTTTTATTTTAAAAAACCCACTCAAATAAAAGTCTGTTTATTCTTTTGTGGAGCCGCGTGGCTTAGTGGTTAGCGCGTTGTAACTGCCTTAGGAAAGCAATTTATCCAATCTTTCCTCAGTCCACCCACCTGTAAAATGGGTACCTGGCTATAGACAGTGCTTGAAATTTGTAGAATGTTAGTATTTGAGCGCCTAACAGGCAGCCGTGCTGTAATGCTCTGAAATATGAGTTGAATTTGCTTTGGTGTGTATTGGCCTGCCGGGAGCAATATATTAAGTTTTGAGACTGCCTTGGGCGGTGGAAAACTATAATCCATTTTTTTCTTATCATGCTTTTGTATTTTTAACACCTAATGGAGCCAAGTTTTTTTTGTTGTTGTTGTCATTTTTGTGCCAGTCATCCCAGTTTACAGGCACTCCTACGTGGTTGTCTTCCCTGATCTGCTGTGGGCTGGAGCTGTGGCGAAAACACGCATCGTGCTCAGTGTGGCATCGTTCCCATCCCAACAGGCTCATCATAACTATGTGAAGATAACCAATTTCCCTGACGGAGGCAGTGTGACCACCAGCCTGCTCGGCAATCAGGATTTCCAGTACAACACCAAAATCATAGCAGGCTTGTCGCTCAGCAGCAGTGGTCAGTATTTATCGGGAATGAGATTAGAGAGCAAATTATCGTTCCTGCTTGCAAATTCCCCTCTTTGAAGCCATTCGTGACCTTGCGCGACGACGACGGTAACGTATGACCTAATAACACCCATAGGTAGCGCAGGTTTTACAGCAGACGATGGGCTCACGGTCCCCGTTAGCCCATCTTAGATTTCCTCCGCTATGAACCTCGTCCTCCTGAGCGGGTCCTTAGCGCATAAAATCTAATAGTTTGCAGGCAAGAAAGATAACTTTGTGCTCTATTCCAATTCACAATTTTCTTTTTGGGTATTGCGCCTTAGGTCCGTTTCACACTACGCGCATCTCGTACGGAAGAATCCTGACCGTCTTTAGCCCGCTGAGCCGTTTAAGACCGCGAACATACTGTGATACAGTGGAAACAAAACACCGTCTGGTCATACTGGCAGCTATGGTCAGACAGTGGATTTTCCCGCTGTAACCCAGTTGCTCAGTTTTCTCCGCTGCTGAGCTGGATACGGATCGGGCGCAGTATGTTTGAAGCCTTAGCTTTCACATGGTGCGTGCCCATGTGAAATAGTATAGGTGATACATAGGGATAATAGTTTTTTTTTTCTCCGGGTCGGAATCTTCCGCACACTATACGCATCATGTAAAAAGGGCTTTACTCACAATATATAAAGTGAATAAAAAATAAGACTATGATTTATACATCTGTGTTCTTCTGCATAAAACTTTTTTTCGAAGTGTGTAAAATACATCTTAAAAAATCAGCCTTATCGATTCGCAGATGTTTCATTGATTTAGCTATCGCCTCCTCATTATGAAAATCCTGTGTTGAATATTAGTTTTAAACCATTGTTATTTTTAAAGGAGCAACTAGCGTTATGACACTAATTTTATTTGATGTCTAATTGATAATCTGGTACTTGTATCTATGGTAAAACTATACTGATGCTAGTAGACATGATGAATTTCCAGAGGCATGAAATATTTCAGACGGCTCAACTGGCTCAACCACTAGTAAACCACTGATTCAACCACTAGTAAACCACTGACTCAACCACTAGTAAACCACTGACTAACCACTAGTAAACAACTGGCTCAAACACTAGTAAACCACTGACTCAACGACTAGTAAACCACTGACTCAACCACTAGTAAACCACTGATTCAACCACTAGTAAACCACTGACTTAACCACTAATAAACCACTGACTCAACCACAAGTAAACCACTGACTCAACCACTAATAAACCACTGACTCAACCACTAATAAACCACTTATTCAACCACTAGTAAACCACTGATTCAACCACAAGTAAACCACTGACTCAACCACAAGTAAACCACTGACTCAACCACAAGTAAACCACTGACTCAAGCACTAGTAAACCACTGACTTAACCACAAGTAAACCACTGACTCAACCACTAGTAACCCACTGAGTCAACCTTTTGCATACAGGGTGAATGAGTCGGATGTCGCAATTTTTACCATAGAAGGCGTTTCTGTTTTCAGAGAGACATTTTTTAAACTTCCAAACCTTTCATATAATTATGTTTTTAGTAAGAAGATTTTACAACTTTTATTGGCTTAAAATACGGAGACAATTAAGAAAATAGACACATTTGAATAGCGTTTTCCCAACCAAAAAAAAAAAAAAGACCTTTCCTACTTCCAACTTTTTCGCCCAGAACGCGAGACTTATAAGCACGAAAATTAACTTTTTTTTTATTAATAAATTAACTTTCATTGCCCGTGTTTGTAAAATACCTTTCGCCAGGAGGCACTTCATAAATATAGATTATGCTTGTCTTATCATTATTCCCGACTGCAACAGAAGTGTGAATTTGCGTCGTGGCTTATTAGTAGGCGCTCGGCTTTCGGACGGAAAGGTCAGGGGTTCGAGTCCTGCTTTCGGCAGATCGACGTTAAGTTCTTGAGAAAGGCTATTTACACACATTTCTTTGCCTCACTCATGCATTAAATGAGTACCCGATTATAGACAGTGAAAGACCTTGTCAGAATGTTAGAGTGATACGCTTTACTTGCTGCTCCTCTGTAAGTTCAGAAGGTGATTTGGTTGATAACGGCCTGTCGGGGAACCCATGTAAAGCGCTTAGAGCATGTTAGTGGGTAAGCGCTATATGAAAACCCTCTTTAGTTTAACTTCACTTTACTTGCCTTCAAATTCTTTATAAACACAGGCATACAACGGAAATACTTGCGCGTTGAGTCCACCGACCCCCTCGATGTTCACTTATTTCTCCGGGGCC
Organism: Elysia marginata; assembly: GCA_019649035.1. Classification (NCBI taxonomy): domain Eukaryota; kingdom Metazoa; phylum Mollusca; class Gastropoda; family Plakobranchidae; genus Elysia; species Elysia marginata. The sequence continues at coordinate 26,561 of BMAT01011043.1, forward strand.
GTCTCCAATATGCCTGCTCGTCCCTAGTGATGGAAGAGATAGCAACCACAGCAAAACCTAGCACTTTCTTCGTACTGCCTGCACGGAAAAATAACAGCCTGGGTGAGGATAATTATATGAAATCGCTTCTTAACCCCTTCGTGAATTATAACGTACGCTGTACGTCCTATTTGTCATGACAAGATGCAGGCACGACGTACATTGTACGTTCTCAAATCAGTGGATTTTGCCGTTCCCCATGACGCTTTGTCGTACAATGTACGCCGTGCTTTGCACTGCACATGAGGGGCATTTAACGCAGAGTTATTTAAACTCTGACATTATAATTGGAGTTCAGCAATGTTAAAAATGTATAAATAATCCCCTTCTTAAACTAGGAACTGCCACGTCCTGGCGATTGACAAACCTACGTCAAGAAGAAGAAGAAAAAAAACCAAAACAAATCGAAGTTACAACTTTGATTAATCTAGAGGTGTAGCCCAGCATTAGAAAGGAAGACGTGAAATTCTTTCCCTTGGAAGTTGAGTTTATTCTGAAATTGTTTGTTTGCATGCTGTTTCAGGCTTGTCGTTTTCAAGGGGCCGACCTAAATCCTAGCATGGGTCACGTGATGCTTGGTAAAACACCAATCCTTATATTGCGGACCGCCAATTTGGATAGCTTTGATAGGGAATTAAACTATTCAACATAAATGAAAGATAATGGAGCACGTTTGGTTCTGAATTTTATCTACATACTGATGCGGAATAATTCATCAAAAGTGCTCTAAGAGCGTTTTTCTTACGCTGTGTAATATTTTTTCCCATCGTGCCACACATAGGGGTGTGCAATCTGCAAGAAAGAATTGCGGAAGAGATTGGTGTTTCCTAAGTTGTGACGTAGATCTGTGTTAGAACCATTGTCACAGCCCGGTATAGCTTTTTATCATATGCTTTTTTTTTCATTACGCCTGTTTTCGTGTCTTTCTAGCAATTGTGTCAACGGAAGAAAACCCAACACGCCTGGACGTTGCCCTCTCTACAGAACGCGGTGAAGCTATCACGTTCACTCATAACGACGTCAACATAACGAGCCGGTAAGTTGCATCATTCTGTCTCGCGTTCACGGCGAATAATGGAAATTCTTTTATTCCCAAAATGTGATGTAAAGGTATTTTTCCTTTTTCCCCTATATGAGTATTTAAAATCAACAAAAGTTTTATTATCTTGCCATAAAATATTTAAAGGTTTAAATTTTTTGTAGTTTTGGAGCTTTTAAAAGTGAAAATTGCGACACCCGACTCATTCACCCTGGACGCAAGACATTTTGTAGGCCCTAAGATGTAGCCACTACGAGGTAGTCATATTGGCAGATTTCATGAGTAAAGTCTGCTCTCCACCCCCGCCCCCGTTCTTTTGTATTCGTATATTTACGCCAAACGACAATTACTCTCAATAATTATGACCGACAGTATTAGAACGGCAGAGCTATTTCTAAATTTCAAGTCACACTGTCAGTAAAGACGTTTGTAATCCACCGATTCTAAAGATCTTTTGAACAAAATCAAACATGCTTATCGTAACAAGAATGTCATACGGCGAGGATAGACGGGCCTTCGCTGAACATAGTCACGGCAAATCGTGGTACTTTACGAGCAGTTTCGACGAATGCAAAAACATTTCAAACCGAGCTAATACCAACAGAAGACTAGATTATCGTACCAGTATGTACGTTGAAAAATGTATAAGTTTTCTTAGGAGACGTTAAAATACGTAAAGTAAACTTTTCATTGGAAGAATAACGTTCAGTCTCATGAGTGTGCAATGCCTTTAACCTTTTATTTCCTTGTTTTACAACTGGTAGTATTATGCCAAACTATCTATCCTTTTTGTTATACAAATTAATATCAGCATTGATCGTCGAAATAACCATAGCTGCTATATAGGGAAAGGCCTTCTATGTGAAATTATATAGAAAGAATATGACTGTTTCAATTTTTTAAATGCGTTTCAAAGCATCTTTATTTAAAATCTTATTTTAAACGACTGATGACTGAATATGGTTTATGTGATATTTTTTATCTCCTTTTAAGGTGTGTTTGTTTTAAAAATGAGGTGAAGTGCCTTGAGCTTTTTTTTTTTAGGGAAAGCGCTATACAAGTTTTCTTTTTTCCTTTCTGTCTTTATTAATCTAATTTTTGTTATTATATTATCATCATTATATTATTATTACTATTATTATCATTATTATTATTATTAATATTATTATTCTGATTATTATTATTAATATTATTATTATGTTTTTGGTTGTTGTATTTTTCTTCAAATTCCAGGCACACACTTCTACTGTCCGCCACATTAGCTGATCAGTACCAGAGCGTATATGTAGACTCAATATCTGGCTCAACATCAGCCCAGGTCGTCCACTCTACTGGATCTGTGAATGTTTTCAGATATGCCCAGGAGGTACGCCAAGAACGTTCACGATATTCAAGAATATTGATAACCATTCCCTAAGAGCTTAAGATAAGATAAAATCAAAGACACTTTATTGATCCGTTATTGGAAACTTGGCATGGATATTGGTGTTGAAACAAATGACATGTAGTTTGACAATTATATTTTACACTCCAACACAAAAAACCCCACAAAACATACGTAGTTACGTAGCATCAATACTGTACGATAAACAACGCAGTTTTAAGACAGATGAAAGTTGCTCTCTCGCTCTCCCTCACCCTCTCACTTCCTCACCATACTCACATTTCCCCTTACGACCATAAATTCTGCAGCAGGTCAGTACATTTGAAAGCCACTTTTAACCCGTATCCAAAGTGTTGCAGGTGCATATCACAAATTCAAGAATTGCCTGTAGCTGGGTACCCATTTTACAGGTGTGTGGACTGGGTAAAGTTAGGATAAATTGCTTTCACAAGGTAATTGCAACATTGTATGGTATGGAATCGAACCCACCACCGACGCATCACGAGTCTGACACGCTAACCACTGGCACGCTACATCAAGCTAAAAAATTTTCATCTTCCTATCACAAAAAAACTTTACTCTGCTTTCATACAAACGGCATTAAAACAGTAAGTTTATTTAAAAACACTACGTATGTAAAGGATCTCAATCATTTATGCGAAAGCAAAATTAAAATCACTTTTCTTAAAACCTGTAAAGAATAAAGTTTGGAATTAAAGGACACTGTAAAATTTTAAAATTCAAGGGGTAAATTATCTTTCTTAATTAAAATACAGTGTGAAAAGTGCAGTCTTCAAATTTCTTTTAAAACTTTTGAAGATGTCGACTTAGGCCATTCAGTAGTCACAGAGTAAAGCATTAGAACATTTTCCTTTTTATTTAGATCTGATAAGTTGTAGATAACTTTTTTTTTCAAAAAATAGTACCCAATATCTTTAGATAACATGGGGAAATCGAAAACAGTGAATTGAAAATACTGTACTTTCTTTGGCTGTAATCGCTTTTAGGTTATGATTTCTTTTCCTCAGTTTTTGCACGTGAAGTACATGTAGTTTTTATGAGGAAAAAAAACTGTGACTACGTGAGCATAGTATAGAGACAAGAAAAAAATCACATTTGCGTATTTCGACTTTGGGGTTCTCTACTAACCTTGATTTGTTCCACCTTCTATGCGTTTTTTTAAACATGGAAAGTAAACGATTTATATTCTAATTGAAAACCAGATTTGTCCTTGAGTATGGGGCTGTTTCAGGACTAATCTCTTATGTGTGGAAAATTCAAAAGGTGGGTTCACCAGCGAACTCTTCTTTGGGCGAGGTAGTTTATTCGAATAACCCTAGTGCTGAATCTAAGCCTAAAAACTCACCATTGCTCAAGGGGAACTACTCTTAGAGAACTTTTATAAGGTTCATGGAACAGTCCCATTATATTGTTTTTTAACTCAGAACGCAAACTACACCAATGATGTGAGCTGTGAACAGGTTCTACCGGTGTCCATGGTAGGAAGTGACTATGTCACCTTCCCTTCGCTTCCGATGAACGCCAGCGTCATGGATCATTTCAAGGTCGTGGCTGTACACGACAATACAACTGTGACGGTATGTAGACGCACACACCATCTACTGATGACGTCTTTTATGACTTGTCTTGTAACTGCACACTTTCTACTGATGACGTCTCTATACCTCTATACCACATGGTATCAAAGTACACCATCTACTGATGACGTCTTTATGACTTGTCTTGTTACCACATGCTATCAAAGTTAATGTATACACAATCTACTGATAACGTCGTTATGACTTGTCTTGTTACCACCTGCTATCAAAGTACACCATCTACTGATAACATCTTTATGGCTTGTCTTGTTACTACCTGCTATCAAAATCATTGTATACACCATCATTCTACTGATAACGTCTATATGACTTGTTTTGTTACCACCTGCTATCAAAGTACACCATCTACCGATAATGTCTTTATGGCTTGTCTTGTTACCACCTGCTATCAAAGTACACCATCTACCGATAACGTCTTCATGGCTTGTCTTGTTACCACATGCTATCAAAGTACACCATATACTGATGACGTCTTTATGACTTGTCTTGTTACCACTTTCTATCAAAGTTAATGTATACACAATCTACTGATAAAGTCTATATGGCTTGTCTTGTTACCACCTGCTATCAAAGTACACCATCTACT
>BMAT01011043.1:42626-53822 GCA_019649035.1 Elysia marginata
CATACGATACTACTATACTACTATTTGGTATCGTGGATTGACGGTTATGACCAGAGGCCTGTAGAACCATACGATACTACTATACTACTATTCGGTATCCTGTATTGACGGTTATACCTAGAGGTAAACATGTAATAGCCATACGATACTACTATACTACTATTCGGTATCCTGTATTGACGGTTATACCTAGAGGTATAGATGCAATAGCCATACGATGCTACTATACCACTAACTATCAGGTATCGAGCTATAACAAACATGCATGACCTGAACCAAACCGTCGGTTAAAATAAAGCTAGCGGTCAAGTTTTTAGCCTCAGTTTCAGACGAAAAAACATCTACATTTTTTTTCTTCATGGTAATTAATTTTTTGAAAAATAAGATGTTTTTCCTAGTAATTTATTTTAAAGAAAAATAAGACGTCATTCTATGCAATTTGTTTTTTTTTTTAAAAAGAGTTTATTCTAAGAACTTTACTAAAACAAAGACGTTTTTCATAGTAATAAATAACGCGAGGTTACTTACAGTTATAAGCTATTAAAATATCCAAACGGTTGTATATGGTAGTTTAAAAAAAATAAACAGCGCGTTTTCACAGTTATTTAATTTCAAAACAAACTAGACGTTTCTCATAGTATTTTATCTTTATAATAAACAAGACGTCTTTCATTGGTAATTTTGTTTAAAACAAAAAAAAACCAGACGTTTTCAGGTAATTTATTTTAAAAGTAAACAAGACCTTTTTTCAAAGTAATTTTCTTTTAAATAAACGAGACGTTACACAAGATGATACGATCTTTGCCTTGACCTATTTTTTTCGGGTCAGCGGATGCCAGTCCGGCGCCTTCGTCTGCGCTTGCGCCGTGCGTTAGAGGAAGTAGTTCTTTTCACCGGCTGGCATATTCTCCTGTTGTCCTCTTTGTAATGGGGGCAGCACCGCGTCACGCACTGCACGACTTCCGTGACCACTCTGAAAACAGAGGAAAACATTTCTCAGGACTTAGGCCACGGACATACTGCGCCCGATCCGCATCCAGCCCGGCAACCTAAAGCAAAAAGAAAGAACAACTGTGATACAGTGGGGAAAAACCACCGTCTGATCGTAGTTGCCAGTATGATCAGGCGGTAGTTTTTCCCGCTACATCACTGTTGCTCTATTTTTCGGCGTTGCCGGACTGGACATGGGCCGGGTGCAGTATATTAGAGGCCTAAGTTGTTTTAACCAAAGACTACCAGACTGCATACCCCTTGCCCCTAACGTCTTTCAACCTCCTTGAATTCCACTCTTTCAAATTTTTCTTCATTGTTCTCCATCTTTTTTCTAGTCCATTATTATTATCATTATTATTATTATTGTTATTATTACATTCTGCTATTCTCTTCCCTAACACTTATGGTGTTTTTTTGTTTATTTCTGTGCGGGTGGGGTTGTATTTTGTTTTGCTAACTTTGCCTTCTCAAACTGTACAATATTGAAAAACAAACATCACAAAACAACTTTTTGAACAGTCTTATTGAGTTCACCCTGACCTGGTACAGTTCTGGAGCCAGCCACAGTGATACTCCTGGACGGTCTCCTTCTGACAGGTGTACGCCTGGTACTTGGGGCAGGGCTGGTAGTTACACACCTGGATCTCGCGGTCTTCAAGTTTTCCTCTAGTTGTAGCCAATAACGAGAGATAGAGGGAGAGAGAAAGAGAGAGAGAGGGAGAGAGACAGAGAGACAGAGAGAAACGAGAGGGTCATGATGAGTTGTGGGTAGATATACTTGTGTTATTGTGTTATTTATAATATGTTCATTACATTCTGACTTTTTACAACTGCTTCTGCTTAAATAACAACAACAACAGCAATAACTACTACTACTAATTCTACCACTACTACTACTACTACTACTACTAATACTACAACTACTACTACTACTACTGTTACTACTACTACTATTACTACTACTAACACTGCTGCTGCTGCTACTATTACTACTATTACTGCTTCTACTATTTATACAACTAGAGGACTACTATTACTGCTGCTACTACTTCTACTACTACTACTACTACTACTACTACTACTACTACTACTACTACTATAATTATTATTACTACTACACCTTCTACCACTACTACCACTACTAACATTGCACTGCTGCTCTTGCTGCTGCTACTACTACTCTTACTAACACTGCTGCTACGACTACTACTGCTACTACTACTACTACTACTACTACTACTTCCACTACTACCACTACTACTACTACTACTACTACTACTACTACTACTACTACTACTACTTCCACTACTACCACTACTACTGCTGCTGTTGTTGCTGCTTCTGCTGTTAATGCTGATTCCGTACCTATAATATTTTTCCCTATCCATCTCACTAATGTCATTATGACAGTTTTTGAAGGCTAAGACATTAATGTAGACTTAAACTACTACGGCTGCTTCTGTACTTCTCTTACTTTGTTTCTTTTCATTCAACTAATCTCATTGTGACGTTGATATTTTAGACCTCATTCTTAGAGAACATCTTTTGTAGGACACAAACTCTGGGCCCTGTTTTTTCTTATCTCCTACAGTGTTGAGCATACTAACCCACACATAGATATCTTGGCACAGTTTCTGACCCGAGCTCTGCGGCCACACCCGCCACAAGTCGCCGTGCAGTCTGACCACGCCGCCCAGGGCATCCAACCAGTCAAGGGGTCAGAGGTTACCTGTATGGAGGATGAACCAGCATGAACAGACATGGGAGCAAAATTGTTACGTACAACATGCCTTCAAAATAAGATAAGATAAGATAATAAGGTAAGGTAATATAAGATATGATAATACTATATAGTCCGAAATGAAATTTGGTGCAGCATACAAAAATTGAAACATGTATACATAAAGATACATACATTTAAATATATACATAAAAATAGAGAGGACTGTTAACTTAAGTAGTATGAAACAGCAATGGCACTGAATACATCAGAACTTTAAAAATAAATCAACAAACAGAAATAAAATTAACTAATATAATTATATATATAACTACATAATAAGAAATTTGTGGTGTCATCATAAAAAGATTTGATACATATTTAATATTTAATGATATAACTAATCACAGGTTGTTGAAGATGTAAAAATAATATGTATAATTATGAAGTATCACATAGTTTCAAAAATTTCATTTTTCTCATAAATAACTTAAGTGTAGTCCACCCAGTACTCAAAATCTTTCGCTTCCGCAACTAACTTTTTTATGGTTTCCGCAAAGGAAACGTTTCTTTCATGACTGGATAATTTGATTTCTTTGCAGCCAATGGGATTCTGAGTATTCTTCTAAGAAACCACCTTTTCTGTAGCTTCTAGTTTATCTTGAATTTGTTATGAGATTGCCCATGCCTCACATCCATACATGAGAATGGGTTCTATTGGATGGCTCTTTTTCTTTATCGTTTAAATTTTTGTGTCTGATAGTCAAAACTGTTTTCATCATCCAAAAATGATCTTAGTCTACGCAATTCCTGCTGGTCAATATGTAACCCAACGTGGTGAAATCGGACTTATGTCAAAATTTGGACATTTGAAGTTTTGAGAGAAACCTTCATATATGTACTTAAATTAGAAAAAACAATCATTACTCGAACTTTACTAGAACCTGAGGTATTTGATTTATAAGCCGGCGAGGTAGACTAATGTCTTATCTAATAGTAATTTATTATTTTTAGCAGCCATTTCCCGGGTTTGACCTAGTTTGACATAAACCTGATTTCACCACGTCGCGTCACATATTGTTTCTGCCGTCGCTCGGGCAGACATTAGAGACCTTTAGCACAAGCACCGTGTCTCACTACGCGTACGTGAAAATCGGGAAAGCAGATTGAGAAACTATAAAAATAATGAAACCAGTTTCTAAAAATAGACCCACAGACGTTCCCGTCATACTCACGCGTTGCTGCTTAAAGTCTGTAATGTACCGTCAAAAGGTAAAAGTTCTACGTGAGTTTCATTAATGAAACACAAAACAAAACAATTCCAACTCATGAGAACACTTGTCGGGGATTCAACTTTTCTCTCTCCTCTTAACTCATCCTGTAGGATTCACATTTCTTCCCTTTTTTCAAGGATGCAATAGCATTTTTTTTTCATTATGCGGAAATTCCAGTCTCATTCTAAAAAAAAACAACTCAAAAAACGTCCATTATAACGTCACATCACTTCATGAAAATTACCACCACAACACACGTTCCATTCACTAAATTCAATAATTGTTACAAAAACAAAACCATCGGTTACTTTTTTTTTTTCAAAATCGACTTAGTTGGTTTGGTTATTTGAATTTCAACGTCTCTTTTCAACTACAAGGTTATTATTAGAGACGGCGCTTGGGACAATAGAAAGCGTGCTGCCACACTGTGATGTAAGGAGTGCTTGCATACACCACACCCAGTCACATTATTCTGACACCAGACCGACTAGACTTAGCACTAAATCCATAATGCCAGACACTAGGCGGATCAGCTGCTTATACCAATTTTAAAGTCATTGGTTTGACTCGGCCGGGGATTAAACCCACACCTCCCGATATCTGAGCGATGTCTTACCGCTATGCCAGAGAGCCTGTCTATAAATCGACTTAACAACGCGTGTACTTGCCTGGGGTTTGACCTCTGGACCAACACTGTCTCCGGTGGTTGAGTCGTCACTATCGGGAATTTGTACCTTCCCAGTGGCTGTACAAGGCATGGAGAAAATGGGATAAATTGACTAGGTTATCGAAGATACATGATTTATATTGATGAATAATATATACTGCATTACTCTGCTACTACTACTACTACTACTACTACTACTACTACTACTACTACTACTACTACTACTACTACTACTACTACTGCCACTACTACCACTACTACTCCTACTACTATTATTATTACTACTACTACTGCTACTACTACTATTACCACTACTACTATTACTATTACCACTGCTACTACTACTACTACTACTACTACTACTACTACTATTACTACAACAAATAATGTTACTACTACTAATAATACTTTTGTTACTACTACTAATACTACTACTGTTACTACTACAACTACTAACGTTACAAATATACTGCTAATGCAAATACTGCTCCTGTTGTAATTAAACTCTTTACTATTACGGTACCCACCATGACACATTCCGTTTTCTAGTTTGTAGCCGGGACAACAGCTTGGTTTCTCTACCTGGCAATAGCTGGGTCGGGAATGTTGTCTGTTGCTGGTGAGTGTTATAAATGTGAAAAAACATTACTTTAAAAATCCCTGTCTTTGATGATACATTAATGCCAAAGAGATGCGCTTATCCCACAGAAAGTTACGAGTACCTGCGTCTTATTATAATATGTATCTTGTATAATTTCTAACAATATTCTATCATCTTGAGCTGGAAATTGAATCATTACGTACTTAATGTTTTCTAAAAGAAATAAAAGGAACTAAGGCAGAAAGTTATAGAGTTTATTTCATTAATGCAACAGCAAATCAACACCCCTCCACCCACCCCCACCCAAAAAAAACACCCCAATGAAGTTAAATCTTGCAACATGCTAAACGTATTTTAACCAGATCTAGAACAAACAATAGCTTGATAGCTTGCATCTTAACCAGAAGAAGCTGTCTTAATGTGAAAATGGTCTAATAGCTTACAAAGACGGAATATAATAATGGGACATGAAATCATTAGAACTTTTCTGTTCCTTTATTTTTGTCTTACCCTTCTTCTCTCATGCAGCATCTAATCTCTTATTTATGTGACATCGTGGTCGTGTGGTAGACGCTCGGCTTACGGACCGAGAGGTCTGAGGTTCAAGTCCTGCTTTCGGCAGGTCGACGTTTAGTCCTTGAGAAAGGCTATTTACACACATTTCTTCGCCTCATTCATGCGTTAAAGTAGTACCCGACTAAGCAGTGAAGGATCTTGTCAGAATGCTTGTGTAATGCGCTTTATTTGCTGCTCCTCTGTGAGTTCAGAAGGTGATTTGGTTGGTAATGGCCTGTCGGGGAACCCATGTAAAGCGCTTAGAGCTTAATTATTAGTGAACGAGCGCTATATAAAAACACTCTTCACTTTTTTCAATCTATACAGCAAACCTTACACGTATTTGTTGCAGGGATACGTGATCGTCCTGTAGAAGATGGGGCAAGCCACGTATTCTTGTTTGGTCCATTTTTGCACGCAGGCCACTGTCTGTAGAGTTAGACAAGGGACCTGGGGCTGGCGGCTAGGGAAACACCCACCGCAAGATTCTGGCAAGGTATAAGCAAGTAACATAGAAAAAAATATACAAGAGCTTGAGTTCAAATTTTATCTAACTGAAAAAGCAAATGTTACACAAAAAAATCGAAAAAGTTAGGGTGGCATTGACATTCTTTGTTCGTGAATGTTTACTTGGAGCGTGAAAAGCTTTCATCCGAATATTTGACTTTTTTGTAGCATATTTAGAGGCTGGACTGGGCAGTTATTTAAAATGGACAATACTTTGACAAACAATAATTGCAGCACATTGTTCTATGCAGGGTTGATTAGTTTGACTTTATGGTCAAGATATTGGTTGAAACAAAGCGTAAAAATCTACGCACTAAATGTAATCCCGTTATGCTAAGCGACTATTTAACGTAACATACCAAGATATTCCAACGTTGTGACATAACTAATTTTGTTCGGTGTCCTATTTTTTCCACGACGCGTAAGAATCTCTCGCTTCTTTCTTTAGTCCCAATTATTGTCAAGATTTCATGCAGTCTAGTATAAATGTTTATATTTATGTTAATGTTAATATTTATGTTCATGTTTACATTTATGTCAATGTTTACATTTATGTCAATATTTATATTTATATTCGAACTGTTAAACCATTGCCATTCTCATTGAGACAAAGCTATCCGAAGTTAGGCTATCAATTCTTTTACTAATCATTCTCATTAGGCAAAAGGCTCATTATGCAAAACAGACACACACTCATTAGTTTCTTACAGGCTTGAAAGATTTTAAAGATATGAAATTAGCTGCAGTAGAGAGACGTAGGATTTAAGTGGAAATGCCCGAAATGTCTGCCTTTATGATAATTCGAACCTTTGACTTAAAGTAGTTTCAGCACCCACTGCCTTTCCTCTTAGAGAAACAGAGCTTATACCATGTCGCCCCTTTCTTACAGGTTCATCTGCATTTTTGTATGTGTGGAATTTTTTTTAAATTTAATATTAAAAGCCTAGCGAAGTTCGTAAAACATACCTAGACCTATTTATTTGCTTTAGTACCAAACGGTAAAAACCCACCTTTATGTCGAGAAACTAAATTTATGAAATGTGAGAAAAATGAAGAGGACGGCTTCAGTTCATCGAATGGAAGTCACTCTCTTTGACTTTGTGATGTATTTATTATTGGAGTTATTTCCCTTGTAAGTAGGCCTACTTTCACGAAGCAATAATTTTTCTTGACGATTTTAAAGATGCTCTGTTGTCGGTAGTAGTATTCAGCTTCAGGAAAAATCCACACGTTTCTAAACGTAAGATATAAGAGAAGAGAGACAGACAGACAGACAAACAGACAGACGGATATAAGAGAGAGAGAATATGAGTGAGTACAAATTTGAGTGAGCCTGATACATAGCGAGAGAAATAGAGACATATGAGGAGAGAAAAAAAGGAAAGATAGGTAGATAAATAGATGGAATGGTGCTACTGTAGCTACTTGGATACTATTCAGGCATCGAAAGAGAGAACGATATGAGTAAGAGAAAGATACGAGAGAGAGATGAGTAAGAGAGAGATATGAGAGAGAGAGAGATGAGTAAGAGAGAGATACGAGAGAGAGAGAGAGAGATGAGTAAGAGAGAGATACGAGAGAAAGAGATGAGTAAGAGAGAGATAAGAGAGATACTAATTTTGAGAAATAGAGAAAGAAACACAATAAAAACGAAAAGAAGGGGTGATCACCGCAGAATCGCGTGATCGATTCACCAACCATACTCAAGCAAACCCCAGGGAACTACCCTCTGACCAGTACAGCTGCCGCTACTGTACCTGTTGACCAATCATAAACAAGCAAACCCCAAGGAAACTATTCACTTGCCAGTACAGCTGCCGCTACTGTACCTATTCACCAGTCATACACAAGCAAACCCCAAGGAAACTATTCACTTGCCAATACAGCTGCCGCTACTGTACCTACTCACCAATCATAATCAAGCAACCCCAAGGAACTACCCTCTGACTAATACAGCTTCCGCTACTGTACCTATTGACCAATCATAAACAAGCAAACCCCCAGGAACTACCCACTGACCAATACAGCTGCCGCTACTGTACCTATTGACCAATCATAGACAAGCAAACCCCAGGGAACTACCCACTGACCAATACAGTTGCCGCTACTGTACCTATTGACCAATCATAAACAAGCAAACCCCAGGAAAGTATACACTGACCAGTACAGCTGCCGCTACTGGACCTATTCACCGATCATAAATAACTAAACCCCAGGGAACTGCCTACTGACCAGTACAGCTGTCGCTACTGGACCTATTCACCGATCATAAACAAGCAAACCCAGGAAACTGACTACGTGCTGACCAGTACAGCTGCCGCTACTGGACCTACCAGCGTAAATCTCGGCCTTCACTCCCCCAACTCCGATCCGAGAAGTCCGGAAGAGAACAAGCATCGTGTTACCACTGCTGACGATTACTGAAGATGGCGGGACTCCACAGCAGAATCTGGAAATGCCACGGTAATTAATAATAAACAATAATAATGAAAATAATAATAATAATAATAATGAATAATAATTATTATTATAATTATAATACTAAAAATTAATAATGAAAATAATTATAACAACAACAACAGAAACAACTACAACGATAATAATAATAAAATAATAATAATAATAATATTAATAATATTATTAATAATAATAATAATAATAATAATAATAATAATAATAATAATAATAATGAAGGTAGGTTTATTTTTATAGCACCTTCCCTTAGATGGAGCTCAAACCCATTTACAAAAAGTCTTATCAAAGTTATGCCTACCTCATTTAAAAAGTTTACAGGTATATCGTCTATTTAAAAGTAGTTAGCTATAAAGACAAAAGCGTGCATTAAAGTTGCATACTAAATATAAGTCAGTCATCAAAAATTTAGCTAAGACAATGTCACCAATGGATCATAATGTCACGTTACTGAGTAAAATAGTCGTCTTTCTTAAAATCAAGAGTTTTGAGAAAAAAAACTGAAACAAAACAAAACAAAAATCCTGTATTTCAAATGGCTTCTTTGTTGTAAATCAAAAGTATTCACAATACTGTTAATAGTTAAATTCTGGCCCGGCCGATTTTCACAGTTTTAACTAGGAATAATGAGACAATTCACAAAGATGATTGTGGTGGGTCAGTATTACATTGGGGATGAGATTAGAGCGTAAATTATCGTTCCTGTTTGCAAGATCCATATTTGACGCCAGTGGTTTGCGGGCAAGAACGATAATTCTGTGCTCTAGTATCATTCTCAGTTGGTCTATATTAAAGACAGACCATTATGTTACATAAATGGCGACAGTCATTCACAAAAAAAGCTCTTACAGTCTAATGAACGAATAAAATGTAGCTTTGGTTGGTTGGTTGATTGAATTTTAACGTCTCTTTTCAACTACAAGGTTATATCAAAGACGGCGGTTGAGACAATTGAAAGCGTGCTGCTACACTGTGATGTAAGGAGCGCTTGCATACACCACACCCAGTCACATTATCCTGACACCGGGCCGACCAAACTTAGCACTAAATCCATATTGCCAGACACCAGGCGGATCAGCTACTAATACCAATTTTAAAGTCCTTGGTTTGACTCGGCCGGGGATCGAACCCGTATCTCCCGATCTCTGAGCGAGTGTCTTTACCGCTAGGCCACAGAGCCTAAAAATGTAGCAACGGCAAAAGAGTTTAATTCTGAAAAGCAACAGTTATTAAGCCGTTGCGACTGCTGCTGTATTATTGCTCTTGAGTTTTCATAAGTACCTGCTGATGTTTCTCTTACTGTTATTTTTACTAATCATTGAAGATTTTATAGGTATGAAGTTAGCAGTGGAGAGAAGTAGGCTTTTAAGTGGAAATGCAGGAAATGTCTGCCTTTAGTATGACTCGAACCTTCGACTTATAGATGCTTCGTTACCCACCGCCTTGCCACTTAGAGAAACATAGATTATGCCATGTGGCCACTACGCTCCTTTAAAAAAAAGAAGTTTCATAGCGAAGGTCCTTGCTTAGTCTCTTTAAGCGACTCGCTTACTTGAACTTACTCGCTTATTATTACTACTAGTGTTGCTAATTTTCGTACTTCTGGCAATTTACCTACTGAAAGGTATAGGGCGGTTGGCAGAATGGGTTAAAGTAAGGTTAAAGTGAAAAGGAAAAAATGCTTGTCTTCTTTTCGGATTAAACTCTTCAGTGCTAACCGCCTTGTAAATTGAAGAAACATAGCCGCATTTACTGTAATGAAAAATAGTCTCACGGGAAGGCAAAGTGAGAGATGTAGTGAGTTAGCAAACGAACGAGCGAGTAAGCAAGAGACAGATAGAGAGAGAGGGAGGTAGAGATAGATAGATAGATAGATAGTAAGAGAGAGAAAGAGATAGAGAGAGACTGAGTGAGAGAGAGGGGTATGTAGAAATAGATAGATAGATAGATAGATAGATAGATAGATAGACAGACAGATAGATACTAAAAGAGAGAAAGGGATAGAGAGAGACTGAGTTAAAGAGAGAGAGAGCGAGGGAGAAATAGATGGGAGGCGCATGAAACACAGTGTAGTAAGCCATAAATGTTAGTAAATTTACAGATAGACAGATAGATAGATGGATGGATGGATAGATAGATAGTAAAAGAGAGACCTGGACAGAGGGAGACTGAATTAAATAGAGGGAGGTCGTTAGATAGATAGATGAATAGATAGATCGATAGATAGATAAATAGATAGTTAGATAGATAGATAGATAGATAGATAGATAGATAGAAAAGGGATAGAGAGATATTGAGTTAGACAGAGCAAGGAGGGTAGAGATAGATAAATAGATAGATAGATAGATAGTAAGATAGAAAAAGGGATAGAGAGATATTGAGTTAGACAGAGCAAGGAGGGTAGAGA
>BMAT01011045.1:17669-42748 GCA_019649035.1 Elysia marginata
AAAACAAAAACAAAAACAAAAACAAAAACAAAAAAAAACAAACAAAAAAATAATCGTGGTGCAAAAATTTTTAAAAATCATATTTAAATTATATCACTTTGTGGTCACCATATTTTTAAAACAGTATAAGGTAGTCCGAATCTAACTTGCAGTATTTTAAAAAGCTTAATTTATTTAAAAAGAAGTTAAATTTAAGTTTACGAAGTAAGGATTTTTTCCTACGTATAAACATATAGTCGACACCAAGTTCGCTGAAAATTAGAACAAAGGCATGAGTGATATGTTTTCATAATTAATAATTTTTAACCCTATGGGTGTTTTTGACTAAAAATCACTTAGCAACAATGCGCAATGGTGCGTATTTCAAATGACTCTGCGATTTTCTCTACCATCCCTTAAGACATTTTGTCCTAAACCACAAACGACAGATTTACGACCTTTTGCGTCGCCTCATAAATAAAGCACAGTCGGGTTCAGGCCTTTAATTAAAAAAGTGTTTGAATTACTTTCTCATACCTTGTCCATTTAATTTACTCCCTTCACTTTGCGAAATTACGTTCTATTAGTCATTGTTGCTTTAATTTTTTTCCAGAATGGAACACGCAGACCCAGCAATGTCCAGCCGGTCAGTACTATAACCAGGCCACGAGGCGATGTGGTAAGTCGATTCTTCTCTTCAATTTGGGAAACTTATAAGTACTTAAGGAATGTATAGTACGCACCAGGAAAAGATGACCATTGATCGCATAAAGTGTAAAAGTTAACCTGAATAGTATTTTACTATCATCATTTTCCGATAACTGGTAAAGCTTTAGCAAAATTGAAAGAAAAAAAGGTAATATAATAATAGAGAACATTTAGGTCTAGTAGTAGTTCCTCTTAAAATAAAAAAAAACAAGAATTTTTTAACATCAGGATTTGCTCAATAGTGAAAAAGCTTAAATAATTAAAAATGTTTCTGACGGATTGACAAATCTTCATTGCCTGTTTCGCTACCACACAGAGTACAATACGCAGACCCAGCAATGTCCAGCTGGTCAGTACTATAACCAGGCCACAAGGCGATGTGGTAAGTAAACATTGGAATGGTATCAGTATATTAAAAAACATGAAAACCAATCGTTTTTTTCTACCAATAGTGGTTTATACACCTAAAAGAAAAATTTTTTTCACATTTATATATTCTGATGTGGGATTGTCTTAACATCTTAAACTACGCTGTTATGAAGTCTGAAAGTGTATTTCCCACCATAAGTGTAGGGAATCTCCTTCACTAAAGCAAAAAAGACGGACCACATTTATTTCATAGCAGTGACAAGCCAGGTTGTAGTTTGTTAAGACAAACAAGTAAAATAAATTCGTCTCATATGTTCAGTCATATCATATAAATACAGCAGCTGAATATAACTATTGTCAAAAAATAATAAACAAATCATAGAGCAAAATTATACGAAATAATACTTACGACACATCAATTTGTGATCAACATATTTAAAACAGTAAGAGCAGTATAAAGCTAATTTGATGTATTGCAAAACATTTAATCGGTGACGTAAGGAGATTATTTCTAATGCATAAACATGTAGTCGACACCAAGTTCACTTAAAACTCTAACAACGACATGGTCGATAAATGGTGATCAGTAAATGTGGGGAAAAAATTAAATGGGTCATAAATGATTTATACACTTACAAACTTTAAATCACTGTGAAAGAAAAGAAGATAAGCTCCAAGATTATAAGATTATAACCAGGCGATGCGGTAGGTCAATTCTGATCTTAATTTTAGGAAACTTATATTTACTTAAGGAAGCTATTGTAGCCATCAGAAAAAAATTGAGCCTTAATCTCATAAAATGTAAAGCTGCACCCCCATTACATTTATTATCAAAAATTTTTATAGCTGTTAAGCTTTAGCAAGAATGGTAAAAATATTATAATAGAGAACATTTAGTAGTAGTTGAAAAAAGAAAAAAGGAACTAAGAATCTTTGAATATCAAGATTGACTGAACAGTGAAAAAAAACCCAAACGACCTCACGAAGATTTATAAATATGTTTCGCTAATACACAGAGTGGAACCAGAAATTTTTGTCTGTTTTAACCTGAAAAATTGAGATTTTAAGTGTACAGATAAAAACGAAAAAGAAATAAACTAACCCTGGAAAAAGTAGTAACCAAGAATGACAGAAATTCAAAAGCTTCCATTGTTATTTCGATGTTTTAAAGAGGATCACTCAGCGCCAGCAATGTCCAACCGGTCAATACTATAACCAGGCCAATAGGTGATGTATTAAGTCAATCCGTATTTTTTTCAGGAATCTTACAAGGACTTAAGGAATCTATTGCAGACAAAAAAAGCTTGACCTCAAATTTAATTAAAAGTAAAGGTTGACACCGATAGCATTTATTACCAACGTTTCGTGATAACTGTAAAGCTGTAGCAAAAATAAAGGACACAATAATAGAGAACATGTAGTGGTAATAAAAAAGAAACTAGGAATCTTTGACTATCAAGATTGACTCAATAGTGAAAAAGCCTAATCATCAAACCGTGCTCATGAAGGATTCAGAAATATCCAGTGTTTGTGTCGCTACCGCACAGAGTGGAACAAGTAGACCCAGCGATATCCCACCGGTCAGAAATATAACCATGTCACAAAGCAATGTGAAAAGTAAACACTTTAATGTTATCAGTAAATTTCAATAAACATGCATACTAATCTTGTATTCAACCATTTATGGTTGGTTTACCGCGAGAGAAGGCCATTCTTATTGATATACTTTAATGTAAGGTTATCTTAAGATTTTAAAGTAACGTGTTCTGCAGTCTGAAAGTTAATTGACCCAACATCAGCGTAAGAGCAGATGTATTATTCACTTTCAGTAGATTTTATGCGCTACGGGCACGATAGGAGGACGGAAACAATAGCTTTGAGTTGGCTCTGCCTTTTTTCATGAGTGATGGGTGATGACATGAACGAATAAGCTTTAACCGACCCTTCTCATAGCCAACTTAACACAATTATATCAAACTTATGATTAGATTAAATGAACTTGATACATAAGTATACCAAGAAGCTGCAAATTTTCGAACTTCACCCACCGGCACTATTTTAGGTTTACCCAACTGTCGTTCCGAGATGGCTGCGCCGCTAGCCGAGACCGATAGCGAAGCAAAATTCACATAGATGCGTGACATTCTTTCATCAAGCATTTCCACGGATTGGGTCCGTTGTGCACCTTGAGAGCTTAAACGAGCCAGCCTCACGTCATAGGGCCTACGTAGAGGAGAGTTTGTTGGCCAGCAGACTTCAGAGCGAATGAGGTTCAACATGTGGGTGGGGCCATTAGAGCGTACTTCGACGACTCGGGGTGTAAGATTGATTTTGAGATAATATGACAGTTGCTGGCTACCGTTGTAGTATGTTTGTCGTCCTCATTTGCAAGGGATCAACTAACGCAAAGAATACGGAAGACATCAATTTTAAGGCAGTGTGAAACTAATTTGTGGTTTGCTAAGGCATTTGATTAAATTTTAAGAACAAAGAAGATGAATTCATCTCATCTGTTTTCATATCAGATCGATACAGATGCTGGATAGGACTATGGTGTTTTAAATGAAAAAAATCATGGTGCAAAAATTATCCAAAATCATATTTAGATATATCAATTGGGGATAGACATGATTATATTTGAACAGTATAAGGTAGTATAAGTCTAACTTGCAGTACTTTAAATTATTCAATAGATAACACTGAAATCTACTTTATGAAGTATGGAGATTATTTCTCTTGTAGTCGACAAGAAGTTCATTTAAAGTACAACAAAGATATGTATGATAAATTTCCATAACTTTTTATGAAAGAAAAGAGCATAAGCTTCAACCTGTTTAAAGAAACTTCAACTGGTAGGGAAAAGCCTTGACGTAAAGTTAATGATTTTTTGTTACAATATTTAGAGACACTAATGGAAAGGACCTGCAAAGTCTAAGGTACTACGGGTTGGAACCCAGACTTCTGAAGCAGTGATGGTAGGTGATCAGCCACTTGAGGATGTTGATGCATTTTGTTATTTGGGAAGCAATATTGATCAGGAGGGAGGAACATCAAAAGAAATCAAAGCACGTATTGGAAAAGATCATGCAGCATTCACTACTTTAGGCAGGTTTTGGAAGACAAGAGACGTTTCACTGAAGACAAAACTAAGAATATTCAATTCCAATGTTAAGTCGGTACTTCTCTACGGATGTGAAGCATGGAATGCATCAACAATGTGTATAAAAAGGATCCAGGTGTTTATCAATAGGTGTCTGAGAAGAATTCTAAGGATTAAGTGGACGGATAAGATCAGCAATGAGTCACTATGGGAAAGAACTAGACAGATTCCAGCAGGAGACGAAATAGGAAGGCGACGATGGAGATGGATTGGCCACACTCTAGAAAGCCATGTGGCAGCATCACAAAGAATGTGTTGGACTGGAACCCACAGGGGAAAAGATCATGAGGAAGACCCAGAGGAACGTGGAGAAGAGTCAGAGACAATGATGTAAAAGACAGTGGACATACATGGAACCATGTTAAGCGGATGGCCCAGGATAGAGAGATGGAGGGGCTTTGTTGATGGCCTATACCCTGCTCCAGGGTGAGAAAGGCAAAGAAGAAGAATGGAAAGGAGGTAGAATGAAAGATTTAACAATGAGTTAGTATCGTTTATTTTTATCAGGCGTTCAGAAACATAAAGTTTATGATAAGACATTAAAAAAATCTGAATGGTGATGCAGGACAATCTTATCTCTATTTTAGGACTGCAAATTTTGTGTAGCGAAAGGCTTTTCACAGAGGGCACCGATGTCGATGCATTTTTCACAAGAGTGTCCGTAAAAGTTTGCTGTACAGGAGTACGCCCTTTGATTATTAGGTTCATGTTTAGTTTTTTTTTTTGTAGAATCAAACATTGAAATGCGATTCGTTTAATGCGTTGAAAACGATCCTAGATCTACAATCCGCCGTTTCTAAGACTTTCTAAACAAACTGTCATTTCCATGTTGTATCTCAAACGAAAAAGGTCGTTTTCAAATCGATTAGGCTAGTGTAATATAAGAAATAACATAAGAAAGTAAGAACACAGTAATAATTCTTTGATGTTATACATTACGTTTTAATGATCCAAATTGCTCAATTATATATTATCCAACAAATAAATATAAAGCAGCAGGAGTTCTTCTATGTTATGTATCGTTTAATAAACCTCATCGCTGAAGCATAAATTAGGAAGTAAAAAATAATACTCATAATCTGTGGGTCGTGATGCAGAACAAAATACTTAGCCCGGCATCATAAACGGCATTATTTCAATTAGATTTTCCTCTATTTTCCCCTTAGGGTGTTTTAGATAAAAACTATTTTGCAACAATACGCAGTGATATGAATTTTAAATGATTTTTTTCTGAAACACCTTAAAATATGCTAAAGAGGTGTGAAAAATAGGTCGAACATGAATTTAGATGTATCAAACTCAAGAAATCAAGTGGCCTAGATGTTCTTTTCGCCATGTACTGAAATACTGTACAAAAGAATTATGCGAAATTTTTGCATTCATGTTTAACTGCAGCCTCAAAGACCAATTTTTACCAAAGGTATGGAAAACCTTGGAAATTATACCAATTCCTCAAAAAAAAAATGTTGAGGAACTCAACGACCTAAGACCAGTGGCTTTAAGGCCTATAGCAACAAAATGTTTAGGGAAAATTGTCTTAAAGGAAATTAAAAATATGCTTATTTATTTCTCAAGGTCAAATGCAATTTGTATACTGCACTGAGAAAAACAAAGTCTAGACACAGCTATTTTAGTATATTAAACAATGTCTACAGGAACCTTGATTGAAAAAGAAACAACTGATGTAGCTACTTTTTATAGACTTTTCATCAGCCTTTCACACGGTTTAGCCACACCATATAGTTTCAAATCAACCAGATAAATGTAAACAAAAATATTATTGCCTGGGTCTTTGACGTCCTGAGTGAAAGACCACAGTACGTCAAGTAAGGACAGAAAATAAGTATTGGCGATCAAATATAGTTGTCACCAATACAGGTGGTTCTCAATGAGCAGTCCTTTCTTCCTTTTTGTTTACAATTTATACCAACTTCTGTCAACTTAAGGACAGCGACAGTACTCAGTTATATACATGTAAGTGAACTTTATTTCTTTTATTTTGTTTTACGGATGGTAATATTTATGTGCAAGCACAAGTACTAAAATTTTAGCATGTTTTTCTTTATTTTATTGCTTTTGTTTGTCGCACTCACTCATATGTATTGATGCTGAGACCAAAATAACGAACGTGAAGAGGTCAATAAAGTATTATTAAATCTTGAATCTTGAATTGAAAACATTTTGTCCTGAATCACAAACGACAGAATTACGACCCTTCGCTTCAGCTTAATGAATAAAGCACAGACGGGTTCAGGGCTTACTGAAAAAGTGTCTGAATTACCTTTTGATACCTTGTTCATTTAATTTACTCCCTTCACTTTTCGAAATTACGTTCTATTGGTCATTGTTGTTTTAACTTTGTCCAGAATGGAACACGCAGACCCAGCAATGTCCAGCCGGTCAGTACTATAACCAGGCCACGAGACGATGTGGTAAGTAAACACTGCTTAGAGAGATCTTTCATTGATAGACATAACAATCTTTTTTTTTGTTGATGGTCGTTTTAAAAATAATTAATAAAGAATTTTGTAAGTTTATTTACGCAAGAATATTTACGTTATTGTTCTGCCTAACAAAGTACGAGGATTTTGTTCGCGTGTTTACTTGTAGCCCTGACCAATAACCCCCATTTTGCCATAAATATTTAAGTTTTTATTTTCAAAACAGAGCAAGAGTTGTTTTTTTATTGGTAAGAGCTTTTCTATAGAAGCCTTCCAACTTTCAGAATTGTGTCTTTTTTACTTTCAAAAAGTGCTATGACCAGGCCAAAGAAAGATGTGGTAATTCAATTTTTATTTCGTGGTTTTTAAATAGGAATCAAGCGGAAAACCCAAGTCACAACATACACTTTAAATTTTTCACTCCAAAGTCGATCATCAACATTTTCCTTCAACTCTAGCTTCGCTTTGAACACAAGAGCAAATGACTCGAATGCCGCAAGTTTTAGATTGAGAACACACCTTGTAAATGTAGATTTATTCTTTTTTTTCTATTTTGAATCCAAAGAATTTCCTCTGTCTTTCCACAAAAAAGGCGATGTGGTAATTCGATTCTTACTTTATAGGTTTAAATTGACAATAGTATTAAGAATCTAAAGGAAGACATAGGTCATCACATCAGTTGTAAACTTTTCAATCGCAAATCATTTAACAACATTTTCTTCTAACTCTACCTTTAAAAATGAACGCATTTCCTTGCAACCAGAGCAAATGGCAGCTCTTTAATGACAAAAATCAATAGGAAAGCAGTTACCAGGAGCAGCTTAAATTGACGTTTTTTTTAGGGGAATACTAACACAATGTTGATACAGATTTACCATTTTTCGAAACGAATTCATTACCATCTAAAATATTCTCTTCAGAGTGGAACACCCGGGCCCAGCAGCAATGCCGAGCCGGTCAGTACTATAACCAGGCAACAAGGCGATGTGGTAAGTAAATTATCTTTTAAATTCTAATGAATTTGCATTGACTGTAACAAACAAAAATTGCCTTTGTTGCGATTTCGATCGTTCCGTTTTAATAAGAAAGTCGCTAAATGAGACTTAGTAAAAGCTTTCGCCATGAAATTTCTTTTTTAAGCGTATTGGCGACATCCTATATGCTGTTTCCATCAGTGGCAAGGCGGTATGTGCCGAGACTACTATGAGTGGCTGGTTCGGTTCATACTAAAGGCAGACATTTCGGGCATTTTCACTTAAAGCCTACTTCTTTACACTAACATTTCGTATCTCAAAGTCTCTCGATCACTTGATATATCAATCGTGGCTGCCTCCACCATTTGTTCTGATCTAAAAATGAAGAAACAGTCTTATACAGTGGAACCCCTCAATAAAGACCACCCCCCTTGAGTGACATTATTTTGAAGACGTCTGCTCTTATGGGTATAGTAATTTAACCCTTGACTTAAGACCCCTCGCATACAAGACCTGTTTTAGCAACGTTTTACAAGGTCTTTTTTTCAGGGGTTCCACTTTATGATGTTTTTTTTATCATCCCAGAGTATAACACTCAGACCCAGCAATGCCCAGCCGGTCAGTACTATAACCAGGCCACAAAGAGATGTGGTAAGTGTATTATCTTTTGAATTCTGATAAAATTTGCATTTACTGTGACAAAAAATGTCCGTGGTGCGATTTGTATCTTTCGGTCTAAATTTGAATGTCGCTTAGAGAGGCTAAGCGAAGGTTCTCGCCATGCAACCTCTTTTTTAAGAAAAAAATTTGCGACATGGTATTAGCTATGTTTTACTCAGTGGTAAGGCAGTTGGCATTGAAGCTACTATAAGTCGAACGTTTGAATCACACTAAAGGCAGACATATTTTGAGCAATTCCATCTAAAGTCTACTTCTCTACACCGCGATCTTGTATTAAAAACCATCAATCATTTGATTGCTAAGTGGCTGCCTCCGGCATTTGTTATGATGTAAAAATGAAGAAACAGTCTTAGATACCGTTTTTTTTCAGAATTGAACGCCCAGAACCAGCAATGTCCAGCCAGTCAGTACTATAATCAGGCCACAAGGCGATGTGGTGGGTCGATTCTTACTTTATAGTTTTAAATTGACAATAGTATTAAGAATCTAAAGAAAGACATAGGTCATCACATCAGTTGTAAACTTTTCACTCGCAAATCATTTAACAACATTTTCTTCTAACTCTACCTTTAAAAAGGAACACATTGTCTTGCAACCAGAGCAAATGACTGGAATGTAACAGTATAACAGATGTTTAACGACAAAAATAAATTGGAAGGCAGTTACCAGAAGCAGCTTAGAATTCACGTTTTTATTAAGGCAATACTAACACAAACTTGATACAGATTTACCATTTTTCGAAACGAATTCATTACCATCTAAAATAATGTCTTCAGAGTGGAACACCCAGACCCAGCAATGCCCAGCCGGTCAGTACTATAACCAGGCCACAAGAAGATGTGGTAAGTAACGCAATCTTTCAAAAATCTGATAAATTTGCTTTTATTCTAACAAAAAAAAATTTGCCTTTGTTGCGATATCGATCTACCCGTTAAAATTAGAAAGTCGCTTAGAGAGGCTAAGCAAAAGCCTTCGCCATTTATTCTTTTAAGCGTATTGGCGACAATCGTATGAGCTGTTTCTCTCAGTGGCAAGGCAGTATGTGCCGAGGCTACTATAAGTGGATGGTTCGGTTCATACTAGAGGTAAACATTTCGAGCACTTCTACTTAAAGCCTACTTATCTTCACTGGAATTTCGTATCTTAAAGTCTCTCGATCACTTGATATATCAGTCGTGGCTGCCTCCACCATTTGTTCTGATCTAAAATGAAGGAACAGTCGTATCCAGTGGAACCCCTCAATTAAGACCCCAACAATAAAGACCACCCCCCTTATGTTACATTAATTTTGAAGACGTCTGCTCTTATGGGTATAGTAATTTAACCCTTGACTTAAGACCACTCTCATACAAGACCTGTTTTAGTAACATCTCACAAGGTCTTTTTTCAGGGGTTCCACTTTATAATGTTTTTTTTTATCATCCCAGAGTATAACACTCAGACCCAGCAATGCCCAGCCGGTCAGTACTATAACCAGGCCACAAAGAGATGTGGTAAGTGTATTATCTTTTGAATTCTGATAAAATTTGCATTTACTGTGACAAAAAATGTCCGTGGTGCGATTTATATCTTTCGATCTAAATATGAATGTCGCTTAGAGAGGCTAAGCGAAGGTGTGCGCCATGCAACCTCTTTTTCAAGAGAAAAATTTGCGACACGATATAAGCTATGTTTTACTCAGTGGTAAGGCAGTTGGCGTTAAAGCTACAATAAGTCGAACGTTTGAATCACACTAAAGGCAGACATATTTTGGGCATTTCCACTTTAAGTCTACTTTTCTACACTGCGATCTGATATTATTTATACAAACTTTCAATCGTTTGATTCATAAGCGGCTGCCTCCGGCATTTGTTCTGATGTAAAAATGAAGAAACAGCCTTAGATAACGTTTTTTTTCAGAATTGAGCGCCCAGAACCAGCAATGTCCAGCCAGTCAGTACTATAATCAGGCCACAAGGCGATGTGGTGGGTCGATTCTTCCTTTATAGGTTTAAATTGACAATAGTATTAAGAATCTAAAGGACAACATTGGTCATCACATCAGTTGTAAACTTTTCACTTGCAAATCATTTAACAACATTTTCTTCTAACTCTACCTTTAAAAATGAACGCATTTCCTTGCAACCAAAGCAAATGACTGGAATGTAACAGTATAACAACTCTTTAATGACAAAAATAAATTGGAAGGCAGTTACCAGGAGCAGCTTAGAATTCACGTTTTCATTAAGGCAATACTAACACAAACTTGATACAGATTTACCATTTTTCGAAACGAATTCATTACCATCTAAAATAATGTCTTCAGAGTGGAACACCCAGACCCAGCAATGCCCAGCCGGTCAGTACTATAACCAGGCCACGAGAAGATGTGGTAAGTAAATTATCTTTCAAAAATCTGATAAATTTGCTTTGATTCTAACAAAAAAAATTGCCTTTGTTGCGATATCGATCTACCCGTTAAAATTAGAAAGTCGCTAAGAGAGGCTAAGCAAAAGCCTTCGCCATTAATTCTTTTAAGCGCATTGGCGACAATCGTATGAGCTGTTTCTCTCAGTGGCAAGGCAGTATGTGCCGAGGCTACTAAATCTTTACTGGAATTTCGTACCTTAAAGTCTCTCGATCACTTGATATATCAATCGTGGCTGCCTCTACCATTTGTTCTGATCTAAAATGAAGAAACAGTCTTATACAGTGGAACCCCTCAATTAAGACCCCAACAATAAAGACCACCCCCTTATGTTACATTAATTTTGAAGACGTCTGCTCTTATGGGTAGAGTAATTTAACCCCTGAACTAAGACCCCTCGCATATAAGGCCTGTTTTAGCAACATCTCACAAGGTTTTTTTTTTCAGGGGTTCCACTTTATAATGTTTTTTTTTATCATCCCAGAGTATAACACTCAGACCCAGCAATGCCCAGCCGGTCAGTACTATAACCAGGCCACAAAGAGATGTGATAAGTGTATTACCTTTTGAATCCTGATAGAATTTGCATTTACTGTGACAAAAAATGTTCGTGGTGCGATTTGCATCTTTCGGTCTAAATTTGAATGTCGCTTAGAGAGGCTAAGCGAAGGTTCTCGCCATGCAACCTCTTTTTTAAGAAAAAAATTTGCGACATGGTATAAGCTATGTTTTACTCAGTGGTAAGGCAGTTGGCGTTGAAGCTACTATAAGTCGAACGTTTGAATCACACTAAAGGCAGACATATTTTGGGCAATTCCATCTAAAGTCTACTTTTCTGCACCGCGATCTTGTATTAGGAATCCCAATCATTTGATTGCTAAGTGGCTGCCCCGGCATTTGTTCTGATGTAAAAATGAAGAAACAGTCTTAGATAATGCTTTTTTTATTTTTTTCAGAATTGAACGCCCAGACCCAGCAATGCCCATCCGGTCAGTACTATAACCAGGCCACAAGGCGATGTGGTAAGTAAATTATCTTTCAAATTCTGATAAATTTGCACTGACTGTAAAAAATGCCTTTGTCGATATTTCGATCTTCCCGTTTAAATTAAAAAGTCGCTTAGGGAGACTAATCAAAAGCCTTCGCCGTGAAATTTCTTTTTTTCAAGCGTATTGGCGACATCGCATTAAGCTGTTTCCCTCATGGGGGCAAGGCGGTATGTGCCGAGGCTACTATAAGTATAAATGGATGGTTCAGTTCATACTATAGGCAGACATTTCGGGCATACCTCTTAAAGCCTACTTCTTTCCACTGCAATTAACATTTTTTGAATCACTTGATTGACCAGTCGTGGCTGTCTCCACCATTTGTTCTGATCTAAAATGAAGAAACAGTCTTATATAATGTTTTTTGATCATTCCAGAGTATAACACTCAGAACCAGCAATGCTCAGCCGGGCAGTACTATAACCAGGCCACACAGAGATGCGGTTAGTAAATTATCATTAAACTCTGATAAAATTTGCATAAACTGTAAGACTACATAACATCAGCAGTGATCGAGCCTATTCAGCAGAAAAAAAAATTATCGCAGGTCTATAAAAACTGTGAATTTTTACCGAGGGACAAAAATAAACGAAGGGAAGAAGACTAACCACTAATCTATGTATCAAAATAAATGTTAAACACTTTTTGCATGAACAAAATCAATACCTTATCTTACCCATTTTTTTTTCCAGAATTGATCCAGCAGACACAGCAATGTGCAGCCGGTCAGTACTATAACCAAGCCACAAGACGATGTGGTGAGTAAAAGCCGTTTAAAAAGACAATAGAGACCTTTAGCACACGCACCGTGTCTAAATACGCGTACGTGAAAATCGGGAAAGCAGATTGAGAAACTATAAAAATAATGAAACCAGTTTCTAAAAATAGACCCACAGACATTCGCGTCATACTCACGCGTTGCTGCTTAAAGCCTGTAGTAATAAGAGTATTTCTTGTTGGCTCGCAGGAAACCTCTTGTGTATTTGTGATCTTCCTCTCTAGACTAAGCAAAGCATGGAAAGTACATTACGTCTTTCATCATAAAACCGTACAGGTCTGCACAAAGACAAACTCGGCCTTCTAAGCCAGTAATTGACCCAAAATGCAGGTTAACTCTTATACACTACTCTCCTAGTTTAACCCGCTTCCCAGCTTCGTTTCTTACATTTTTCAGAACGTTGATTTTATTTGGATCTGGAATTGAGATTAAGTGTCTAATATGTGATGAAGAAACTATATTGAGATTGAAAAGATATATCGACCTAGGGTCTAGATTAGGTCTGTCTCTAGCCTAGATTTTGCTCGAAATATTTTCTTTCGAGTTAAACTCTGCGTGTTGTGCTTCGTTTTAGTCTCAGGGCCTAGGTTATGCGTGTCAAGTTGAAGGTCACCCTTTTCCCTCATTGGGGCAAGGTCGAGAACCTGCTCCGGAAATAGTTAGTAACCAAAACATGCCGAGGCTACTATCAGTGAGTGGTTCAGTTCATACTAAAGGTAGACATTTCAGGAATTTTTACTTAAAGCCTACTTCTCTTCACTGGTAAAACGTCGTGTTGTGAAACTTAGAAAAAGGGAATTTAAAATATAAATATACGAGCTATTAAGATCTGAATATTTTAAAACTAAAAAGCTATACATAGCTAGACCTACCGAAAAATAAAGATGAAAGACAAAAAATAGATCACAGGATAGATTATTAAAGCTTAACTAGAATTGTATATAGGAAGAAAGAAAGATAGATAGACAGATAGATAGATAGATGGATAGATAGATAGGTAGGTAGATAAATTAAAAAAGACATCCATGGATATACCTTTTTGTACTTCAAACAATTCTTTATTTATATATAAAGAATCTCCTAGAAACATTTATGTAGGCCTATATACCGATATACAGATAGATAGATAGAAGTTTGAAATGAAATTAGTTGGTTTTCTTAACTCGATTCTGTTATTGTAAAGGTAAGAAACTCAAAGAAGTCTACTTCCAAAATACAGTATCGAATGAAACTGTAAAATCGGCCAAAAAATCGTCTCCAACGTAATAGAAAGCGGCTATAAAGTGAACGTCATCAACGCTGCATAAAGTCGAAAGAAAACTTTTCCATGTCCCTCCTTTCTACCCATTACTCTCAATAGGCAAATTAAGACTCCAAAACTTGTAAGTGAAAACGGAGAAATCATTGATAATCTTTACAAGGTTTCGATAATTTAGTAAAACGTCTATAGTATTGGCTACTTTTTCGAGAAGCAACATTTTCTTAAGGCTGTCTGAGTCTTTGAACTGTCCCTTCGCGAATTATATCCTTTTCTCTAAAAACTGATTTTAACCTGTCACCTCTCTCCATCCCCAACCCCCTACTGATTGAGGATAAATAAGAAGTTTAAATTTTGGATTCTTGAAAAAACAATTTGGAATTCATACCTTTTTATATTTGCTAGAAGATAGATAATGATAAAAGAATTTGCGCCAGCTGGTATAAAAAACCGTCTTTAATTTTATGAAAATGACAGCTAGACGAAAGAAAAAAATAAATTCGATCTAGTGATGCGTAGAGAATTGTGTTAAAAAAAACTCCCAGTTCGAAATACAGAATAGTGAGGAATACAACTTGAAAAAAAAGAAAAAAACTGTTAATGTTTTGTTATAGCTTGAATATTTTGGAAAACATTAGCTTGGTCTACAATAGCAGAAAAACTCAGTTGCTTTAGAAACCCACAAAGTACAATGGAAGACCAAGTTGCCAAAATTGAGTCACTTAAAAAAAGAAACGCTTGCTACAAGTTAGGAGTATATACATGGTATTGTAGTTTTCTTTAAAATTTTGCAACAATTTGGGAATGTGGTATTGCACATGTAACTCTTGTTACAAGTTATTAGATAACATTGGAGCTTTCTTTTAACTTTTGTGACAAATTGAAATTTTGACTCTAGTTTTCGCCCAGTACCTGCGTGTTTTTTCGTATGTCTTTCTATATTTACTTACTTGGAAACTTAGGCTAGGCTTTACGCACATTCATGTTTTTTTTTTCGAATACTTATCTTATTTTGCAACATTGACTTTATCAGTTTTGAAAGAATTTGACTGTCCTGTATATTTTGTTAATATTGGCACAACAATACCTAATACCACATAAAATCTCTGAACTGGCAATTTAAAGGTTGTAAACATCTATCGAAAACGGCGATTTTGACTTTAATTGCTATGTCAACCACTTCCTTCTGATTATAAAAGCCAGCAATGTCCAGTCGCTAAGGTTGCAATTTTTCCTGGGAAAGCAATTTACCCTAAATTTCCCCCAGTCCAACCACCTGTATGATGGGTACTCAGTTACGGGCAATGCTTGAATTTTTTATATGCACCTGCAAACATCCTGCTTTTGGGTTAAAAGTGGTTTTCAAATGTACTGGTTTGCTGCGGCATTAGTGACGCTTCTCTTCTAGCGACACAGTTACAGTGAGTAAAGACGCCAAATTTCCCGAAAGGGATTAACATAGTGTAAAAAGAAACAAACGAACAAAAAAAAAAAAAAACCTGGCCACCAGATGTGGTAAGTTACGAAGAGTAAAAACTTACTGTTCATTGCGTAGGTAGGGCTCACGGAAATCAACATTTTGCTACATGAACACTTTTGACACTTCGGTTCCTCATGTCAATTGGTCAAGGATCCCAAGAATCGCATTATAAAATGTGAATTGTGGTACACTTCAGGAGAAGCAAAAGGACTTACGCTTGTTCTCTTTCGTTTTAAGAGAACTTAATATATCAAGGCTTTTTAATTTGGTGTTTTAAATAGTGAAGAGAAAACATTACTACTATTTCATGCACAACAGTGAGTTAAAAATGTAATACATTCAATTATAATTATATCAAGGAATAGATCTCTGGAGAAGACGAAACAAATGTTTTGAAAGTTAACAGAAGCTAAATTAGATAAAAAGACTTTCCAAACGCCAATCTGGTCTACGGGATTTAAACAAGAAGCGCACGATTTAGCGAAGGTGTCTCCACTTATTAATGTTAATATTGTTTTGGTAAAGAACAGACCAATTCCAAACAAAATTATTGCTTTTGGACGTATTCCATACATTTTCACATCTCCTCGACTTCCTAAAAACTTAATTAAGATACATCAAAATATATTCCTCATACAATGTTTACGTTCATAATGTCTATGTCCATCTTCATGTACACAAAACTAACACAGAAAACTATGGTTCTTACCCTCCCCGCCCTGCACCTCTCCCAGATAACCAAGAAAAACTTTTTTTTTCAAAATATTAAGTTTCGTCAGTGGAATTATTGTTTCCCTTTACTTCTCTTTACAAGCTTCGAAAATATAGCCTTTGTTTCTATAAATAACTGTCTAAACTGTATGAAAAAAATTTTGGGATGCCCCTCCATTTTGAATAACTTACAAAAGTGCAAATATTCGCAGTCCGCTTTTTTCGATAAATATATTTTGTCGTGTTTACATTGATATTTAGAGTGTGAGAGTAAATCAGATTACATTTCCCAATATGTATAATTCGTTTCAATTAATCCGCAATTTGTATGACTAGGTTTAATTATTGATAACATATGGAGCCATTTGTGTAATGTTTTAAACCACTAGTGTACATCTTAGAAGAAAACACATGATTACCTTTAAATCTTTAACTCGCATGGCCTTTATTCCCTTCAAAAGTAAACACCCAGCAATGTCCAGCCGGTCATTATTAGAGTCAGGCCACAAAGAGATGTGGTAAGTTACTAAGTGGGAATACTAACTACCCATTGCATTGCTAATACGCAAGTTTATTTATTTTAAACCTAGCGCCCGAAATAATCAAACTCAATACTTTTGGACCAACTTTTGGAATGCCTCATATTAAAAATACATTAGTCTAGAATCTAGATAACGTCGAAATCTAGCCTAGGTTTTGCACGTCATATATTCTTCCACTGCAGGCTTTGTATGTCATACTTTCTCCATTTTGGAAGAAAAACACCACCCTTTTCCCGTAAATTGTATAAAGTAGTTCTTACTGTTTCATTCACCACTTTTTCTCCAGAGTTTACCAACCAAAAATGTCCAGGCGGCCAGGTCTTTAACCAAGCCACAGGAAATTGTGGTGAGTAACCAAGAAGGACCAACTGCTCCCTGACTATCGCATGCTAAGGGCAATTATAATTTTTTTAATTAGCTAAAAATTTTATATAAGAAGTTAGGTATTCACAAATATTTATTAAACTCTCGTAACTATAATGGTAATACTATGAGCATAGTTTCTAATGATGGTGCTCTCTAGCAGTTATCATATAATGGCCAAAATAAGTTTATCTAATATTGATTATGTCTCGCGGCCAGCGTGAATTAGTCGGAATTCTTTGTTTTGTTTTTTTTTTACTTTAAAAGGCGTTGCTGTTTTGAAAAACGTATTTTTCTAAACTTGCAAATATAAAAAAAATTCTTAAAGTTATCAATATTATGTTGAAAGATATTAAAACTTTCGATGATTTAGAATATAAAGAAAAAGAAGGAAAAATAGACATCTAATAACTAGTGTTCAAAGTACAGTTTCAGAACAGAGTATTACCTTCTTGTCTCTCTGTTGCGATCAGAATTGTACTCTGTTAGATAACTGAAAAGACCACTGTAAAAACTATTTAAAAAATTATTTAAGTAGTGAGTTAGCAAAATTTGTCTTTTATTTCTCCTGCATGACCTTGTACCTGGAACGCCAATATGACACTTATAAGAACTACAGGGCAGTTGTATGGCGATCTTATCTTGTGTATTAACTTTAAAAAGTTGGACCCTTGAACGAGCCCTTTTTAGCGTAGGCAGTTCAGCAGCAAAAACAAAGTGCTGAAACTGAGACTACTTAGTGCCTAAGTGGAACTACTCTAAACGAATGAATTTTAAGGTCCGTGCAACTGCACTGTACTAACAAGGGAGGTAAAACGAAACAAAGAGGTTAGTGAAGAGGAAGGTAAAAGCCAGGGTTTTGTCCCTCCCGTGAGAAAAAAAAACTACCTTTCCCTTTTCCAGTTTGGTCAGAAGATCAAGGGCTTGTTCTGACTGTTTCCTACTTACTCGGGATCGTTTCTTGGTATCGCCTCTAGAGCTGAACGCATTTTACTGGCAACAGAGTAATCGTCGACACTTTTATCTCCTCCTAAAGTCCCTGGGTTATTCCAATGAGAATATATGATCTTAAAAAATCTTTAAAGTTCGCCCGAACTTATTCACTTCATCGTCTTGAGATTCAAATTCTGGCAAATTAATGTCACAGGCAAAACAGTGACAGACTACCTCACTCTGTTGTGTGGCAAGAAAAACAAGGGCCCTCCTCCTTGTTCTCGGAAGCTCGTTTCGAGTATGGGACTAACTTTATTCTGCTTTACTGGTACTGTTAGACATGTAGTCTAGCTCCTTTACAGCAGTACCGTAAAGCAGACCGTATTTTTCAACCTCCCTTTTTTTTCTTTCTTCTCCAGCGCTTACTGCCCGAACAGGACAGCGGTGTGCCCAGGGACAATATTACAACCAGAATGAAGCGAGATGTGGTATGTACAATACTAATTTTTTTGTGATGGTAGATTAGTGTATTAGCATCTGCACCATTTTTTAAATAATATTTGCAAAAAAGTTATAATAACAACAAAATCTTATTGACAGTTGCCAAATGCTTCGCATAATGATTCTAAAAACCATTTACAATGATATAATGCTGCTTAATGTTTTAAGCAGGCGTATTTGTGTTAGTTTTGCACACAGAGATTTTTTCTGTTTTTTTAAGGGTCACTAAAGTGTATTTATCTTATCTTATCTGTCTTATCGTATCAAGTAAGTAGAGTATCGATTTTCTAGTTTTCTGATTCTCCAATTTTTAATGAAGTTATGACAAAGGGTAAGAAAAAAAGTTTTAAACAGAAAAGGATAACTTGGTTCATCATTGGATTTTTTGCTGGTTGCCTTGCTGTACGTAATTCTACAGTCATCGTGGGTTTTTTTTTTCGACAGGCATGTTATTGGCAAATAACTATGTCGCGATAGGGGAGAGAACTTTATTGACATACCAAACATCATGTTTGGTTGATTTTTAAAATAGTGACTAAGTATTTTAAAGCGGTGTTTTATGTTTGTGTGCAAGGTATAATATTTGGATTTCTTTTTGAACCAACTTAATGTTTTATAAAATAATTATTCTTGCATAGTTTTTGTTCAAAACCAAAATTGTGGTTTGACATGATGTAGAAAATTATTATATAGTTTGTATATAACGGTTGTGTATTTGGTTTCATACAACAAACTGCATTGAGGGAGAAGTAGAGCATCGCATGTTTTTAGATATTTTTATTGTTACAATAATATGACACAAGACATAAACCGAGAGAGAGAGAGGGAGAGAGAGAGAGAGAGAGAGAGAGAGAGAGAAACAGAGAAAGAGAGAGAGATGGGGGTGGGGGTGAAGTCTGACATCTCATCATACATTATAAAAATTCCTATGAAGTGAACACATAGTTTTTAAAATGTATCTGTTAGCAAAGAGAGGCTAGCTGATCAATATCGTCAACTTTTACACACCACGGAAAAAAATAGGAAGGCAGAAGGACACGCATAATAAGGGATTAAATTAGAGTTTTACCTGCTTCCCAACTTCGTCGGTTAAATTTTGCATTTGGTAGATCTAGATATAGTGTGCAAAATATGACTTAGCACTAGAAATTAATCTGGATTGTGCTAGATCTTGACCTAGAAGATAGTTTGATCTCGGTTCTAGATTGGGCCTATATCTTGCCTAGGTTTTGAGCGTCATGTTTTGCTTCCGTTTAAGCCCTTCTTGTCATTTTTTTTTCCATTTTGCTGAGGTCGAAGTCGAAAGCCGCCTTTTTGCCTAACAGATTTTTCATGCAGAAGAGGATAGTTTATATAAAAGAGGATCGAGGCTATCGATATCTTGAGACCTTTAGACACACGTAGCGACTCCCCTGGTTTTATATTA
Source organism: Elysia marginata (assembly GCA_019649035.1). Taxonomy (NCBI): domain Eukaryota; kingdom Metazoa; phylum Mollusca; class Gastropoda; family Plakobranchidae; genus Elysia; species Elysia marginata. The sequence goes on from BMAT01011045.1 coordinate 37,427, forward strand.
GAGTCTATCAAAAACAAACCTATAGTATAATCAGCCGTATAGATTATACAAATTAATATTATCAACAACAAACATGGGCATAAACTTACAAATCCTAAATCAATATCATTATTATAATTATTATGTTCATTATTATTGGTTTGTCTTTATTATCATTTTGAAAACATTAGTCTGTAATTTAGAAAACAAGAACCATCATCTTTAACCGCTTAAAGAGAAAAATCAAAGTTAGGTGATACTCAAATTATAGGCCTACATTTAAGATTATTTTCTGATAACTTTTTCTCTTGACGTCTCGTTTATTTTCCATGCATAATAAATTCAAGTTTGCAAACAAAGGAAAGCCATGAGCCATAAGAATAGTGTATAAACAGAATCAGTGATAAATTGGTGGGACACATCCTCGCTTTTCACGGTGTTTCATCGAGCTTTATAATAAAATAATATAGCCTTTTCATTTTTCGACTCCTTTCATTTCTCCCTTTCGTGATCTCTTCCTGCCTCTCCTCTCTGATTCTATCTTCTGTCTGTCTGTCTGTCTGCCTACCTGCCTCTTTCTATCAATCTGTCTGCTCGTCTCTCTCACTTTCTCTCACTCTTTATTTTTTATTTATTTCAGAGGTTCGCGTGTGTCCGAGGAACGCCAGGCAAGACATTACTAACTTTTGTCGATGCATCGACAACAAACACGTCTTCGATGTGACCTGGAACACATGTGGTGAGAGAGAAAGCATCGCACTGGGGAATTGCTAGTATTATTGTGTAGTAACAAACGGTAGTTACTATAGTAACAAGCGCGCATGCGTGTCAAGTGAATGTTTTTTACATCCAATATACCTTATACCTTTGATCTTCCTCAAAGGAAGTAGAGAGATAGAGACAAAGGCAGTGGAACTGGCTGAGAAAGACAAGAAAAGATTGAGAACAGAAAAGAAAGTATCAAAGAGAAGTTATTTTACAAATTTACAATGCTTAATTATTCAATTGCTTATAATTACTTTCAAGAATCTCTTAATAATGCAAATATTGCAATGCTTATCTGTCTTATATTTGCATGAAAAGAATTTCTTTCAACAAAATTGAATTTTTGTTTCAAATATTTCTCATTTTAATTTGACCGACCACTCGGAACCTAACTTGTGTCTATAGTTGGGTCTCGTTCCGCTTTCTCTGTTGTCAATTCCACCCTTTATGATGTCGCCTCCGCTCCTGTTGTCGCCTCTGCTCTTTATATTGTTTGCCTTCGATCTCAGTTGCCTCCATTCTTTGTGTTGATGCCTCCGACCCCTACGTTACAACCTCCTTTCGCCCCCACTGTCGCCCCAACTATGGTCAACTCCGCTCTCTATATTGTTACTTCTACTCCCTGTGTTGTCAACTCCGCTCTCTATATTGTTACCTCTGCTCTCTATGTTGTCACCTCCACTCTCTACATTGTTACCTCTGCTCTCTGTATTTGTCACCTCCACTCTCGATACTGTTATCTCTGCACTCTATGTTGTCGCTTGCGCTGTCTATATTGTTACCTCTACTCTCTATGTTGTCGCTTGCGCTGTCTATATTGTTACCTCTGCTCTCTATGCTGTCGCTTGCGCTGTCTATATTGTTACCTCTGCTCTCTATGCTGTCTGGATCGTTGCCTCTGCTCTCTGTGTTTTCACCTCTGCTCTCTATATTGTCACCTCCGCTCTCTATATTGTTACCTCTGCTCTCTATGTTGTCGCTTGCGCTCTCTATATTGTTACCTCTGCTCTCTGTGTTGTCAATTCCGCTTTCTATGTTGTTACTATGTGTTGTCACCTCCGCTCTCTATATTGTTACCTCTGCTCTCTGTGTCACGTTCGCTTTCTATGATGTCGCCTCCGCTCTCTCTACACTGTTCAGTGTTAAGACGAAGCTCGTGCCCAGTCGACATAGCCTCCCCTGATCCGGTGCTCGGCTGTCGGTGCCTGGATACTACCAAGGTGTTTGACAACATCAAGAACACTTGCAGTGAGTATTCTTTGTAGATTGTCCTCATAGTAATGTTCTATCAGATAGATAGATAGATAAATAAATAGATAGATAGATAGATAGTTGGACTTAGATAGAAAGATAGCTAGTTTCTTAGATAGATAAATAGATAGAGATAGAAGGATACACAGAGAGAGAGCAAGAGAGAGAGAGAGACAGACAGACAGGCAGACAGACAGAGAAAGCGGTGACAACGGTTTGCAGACAAAGAGCTGAAACTCAGGGGCAGAAATAAACCCGAGTGTGTGTGAGACAGGGAAAAATGAGAAAGAAAGAAAGGCAGATACAGACACAGATGGAAGCGTTAGATGATGATAGAGAGACATATATGGATGGGAAAAGAAAGAGCTGCTACGATATCATGCTTGTATGATGTAAATGGAATAAGAATCTTCTAATAAGATAAAAAATTATAATAGAATATCAGTGCAATGAAGGAGGTCATGTCAAGATTTAAGCTAAATTTTTTATTATTATTATCGACTTCATCGAGACGATAGATACGATAAAAGGTAATAAAATATAATAGATACGGTAACTCATTCTTGCCTCGGCACATTGTTTTGTTTAAACTTTTATATAATTTTCAACGACGAATGTCATTTGAAAATCAAATTTTTAGTTATATAACGTATATTTATATGGTGTACAACAAAAACTCATATTATCTAGTTTTGCATTATTAAAAATTGCTCCGTCATTAGGTTTCTTGTTGTTTAGCTAGATGTGATAGGTTTTGTATAATTATGCTCTGGTGTAAATTAATATTTTAATGAATTGTAATTTACGATAATATACACATTTACACGTACTGCTATTCTATTAAAACACATGTTAAATTTTGTTTACAAATACGAGCATGGGATAAAATGTTCCCAATTACGAATAATAAAGACTGTTGTGGTCTTGACTCCGTGTGTCCTTGCCTTCTCTTACCCTCTTTGTTTGATCTCTCCTCAGACTCGCAGTAAGACTCGACGACCTGACAATCAAACTGGGAACTGGTGATCTTACCGAACACACTTAACCCCATGAGATTCAATCGATGAACGAAAAAAGTTTTAACGTACAGTACTTACATTCTTACATTGTGTTGTGCCATAAACATAAAGGTGGATTTACACGGTAGATTTCAGAGCGCAAAATCAGAAACATATTTTTTCCTGTGGAATCGGAACTCAAATTTTCCAATTATTTTATTCCTCTGAATTTTTGCGTCTACTTCAGCTAAATCTACTATAACTATCAAGATTTAGTAATATTGTACAGTTCCCGCTTGTCTGGCTTTATGCTTATTATCATTTGTTCAATTGATTGACAATTTCTTTTATTGTGTGGATGTTGTAAGCAAGTTGAGTCCGAATCATCGGTGAAAGGAACCACCAAATTCAACTTCTATATGATTGTGTATTATCTATCCCACAATCAAGTGCACGTTTTGATTCTAACAAAAAAAAAAAAGAAATCTTTCTAGTCACACTTTTTTGTGGAAATCTACTAAAAATCTGAGGAATGGAATTTAGGCCGATTTCCATTCTGATTTGGCATGCAATTTCAGAAACTTGTGAACCCGCCATTAGAAGCCAAACTGATTTGAGAATAGTTAAGACTAATAAAAGAATGATTCTGTTTTTATTTTCCTAATAAACCGACGTCTACTTTGAAAATGCTTTCTGTGTTCTTTTGCTGTTGGTTTTTTTTTTTTTTTTGGTTGGCTCCCAGTGTTAGGTGGTTTTACATTTCTATATTTCGGATTATGACATTTAAAGTCGAACACGGCACAGGCCGCAACAGTGCAGACTAAAACCTTCCATAGTGAGTGGATCATAGTCTGCCTCTTTATCCTATATCGGTTTTTTGGCCTGCCCATAACTTCGATATTAATTTTGAGTTTTAATTTGAACTTATTAGTCTGTTAAACTTAATGAGACAAATCAAAACTGTTGTGGATGCAATAAAGCAAACATGATCTTTTCAATATAATACCTTCCTATTTATTAAATTTTTGACTGCTGTTTGGCTTCCTCTTATAATTCACTGAGAGCTATTTACTATGAAAAGCAATAAAATCTCTGGTAGTGTACTGTAGAACAACGTACTCCGCGTACGTATTCTGCCTAATTTTGGGTGAATGTTTCTGAACTTCGTATCCTTCTTTTTCTTTGCATTATCTTCCTTGAGACAAAAAAAAAGACGCTTGCAGTAAAATTAAGCAGTTAAAAAATTTGGCTAGGGCAGCAAATTTTGGCTGTGGCAGCGAAGTCTATCAGGCTAGATCCTTTTTCTTTGTGCGGTTTTCAAAGACAAAGCTTTAACATAAATTACCCTGCCTTAAAACTCCGTTTTATCATTAAATTTTGGTGCGACCCAGTTACATATAAGATAAAACCAGAATGCAGTGCTTTTTTTATTTAGGAAACTGGCTGCATTACAACAAATAGTAACACTGAATGCAGAAATAGAATAAGTCGCCTTAGCGAATTATCCAAGAGAGATTCAATATGGCTTTTAGATATAGAATATTTACTTCAAAGAAATATAATACATAGCAATGTGAAAGAGAGGCATGATTATGCTTTCGAACAATTTTTGCAAGACTAAAAAAGGCCAAACTAACTGTGGCACCAGCGCGAGTGTAAAAATAGTTCAACAGTATTACGTCACATTCTTAATCAAATAAAAACTCCCTGGGTTTTTTTAAAATATGCTGCACTATATAAAATCAACTTAATCTGTAAGGGTAATTCGCTCTTTCCCCTAATTTATTCTCAGCGCACCGAATCTATAACCCGTTCTCTCCAAAAGGTCATCATGCCAGTTACCTTGTCTGTAGGTGACATGCTGTGTCTTCGGTCACGGTTCTTATAAGGAGGGAGAGAGAGAGGGGAGAGAGATAGTTAGTTAGATAAATAGATAGATAGATAGATAGAGAGAGAGCTTTTTCTAGAACAGAACCCACTAATATGCTCTCAACGTTTCACATGGGTTACATTGCGGAATACAAACCAAGTTACCTTCTGAGCTTACAAAGCAGCAGAATTTATAGCGCTTCCCTCTAGCATACTGACATTGACATATTTCACTGCCTATACTAGCCAGTACCCATTTTACAGGTGGGTGGACCGAGGAAAGTGTAAATAAATTGCTTTCCTAGGGCAGCTACAACATGCTTCGTGGTTGGGTATCGAACCCGCGACCGCCGATTCACAACTACGACGCGCCAACCACTGAGCCACGCTGTTCTACAGGTGCTGTTGCCGCTGTTTCCACTACTGCTACTGCTACTTCTACTACTTCTACTACTACTAC
>BMAT01011046.1:9600-17100 GCA_019649035.1 Elysia marginata
TAAATTAAAAAATTAACATATGAACGAATACAGGAAAATATATAGAGAGAAGAAGAAGGAAGTTCAATCTTTTAACGTGTTCTTTACATATGTATAGATTTCTGTCCACAGCACACAAAATAATCCCCAAAAGGGCTTAATCATCAAGGATAGAAGTACAAAAAGTAGAGAAAACAATTAAAAAAAAACCAAGTAAGATTTTGAGACTGTAATAAAAGATATATGTTTTTTTATTTATGAGTTATTCGTTTACCTCTGCAAAGTTAATTGCCCCTCATAGCCAACCTCAGAGCTTCCCTACCTCACGTGACTTGAGGTGATCACGTGACTTGTCAAGCAGACGCCAGCAGACAGACCTTGTCTTTTGGCAACTCGATTTGTTCGGTAATGGCTGCCGCAGTAACAGGATTTAGAGCTGGTTGACGACTCCGTGCCAAAATGCTATCCTGTCATTTAGAGGGTCATACGGGTAGTCATTATAGGTTTTTTTCAGTGCCTGTAAATTTTTTCGTTTAATCGAGAAAAATAACAAAAAGATCTATCAATAGTCTGCAAAAAAAGTGGAAAAGTCTGGCGCCAATTTTGTATTTTGATAAATTCAGTGGTAAAAAAAAATATGCTCTTGTGGAGAAAAAGATCAAGGTTGGCAAAGGGGGGGGGGGGGATATGCATGCTTAGGTTCATTTGGTTGACTTTCAAAATCGGCATTAAATGACTTACATAATTCATGGAAGAATCCTTTCAAAGGGCTTTAGTTACTAAGAATTGTTTTAAATAAGGAAACATTTTTATATATTTGTAACCAGCAATAGGAAACAAACTCAAAAGTTTTGTGATTTTTTGTAAACTAGAACCTTTTTGTGTCTCATATAACTTGATAACAGAGCTTCTAGTCAAAATTTTTGAAAGTAAGGTAACCTCCTCATTTGCAAAACCAGCAGTATTAGGGGAGACAACAGCCCAGCAGTAGCCTCCGTAGAGAGGGAGACAAGTTAGAGTTAAGCATTAGACTCCCTAGAGAGGGAGACAAGTTAGAGCCAAGCAGTGGCCTCCGTAGAGAGGGAGACAAGTTAGACCCAAACATTAGACTCCGTAGTGAGGGAGACAAGTTAGAGCCAATCATTAGACTCCGTAGAGAGGGAGACAAGTTAGAGCTAAGCATTAGACTCTGTTGAGACGGAGACAAGTTAGAGCCAAGCATTAGACTCCATAGAGAGGGAGACAAGTTAGAGCCAAGCATTAGACTGCGTAGAGAGGGAGACAAGTTAGAGCCAAGCATTAGACTCCCTAGAGAGGGAGACAAATTAGAGCCAAGCATTAGACTCCATAGAGAGGGAGACAAGTTAGGGCCAAGTATTAGACTCTGTAGAGATGGAGACAAGTTAGAGCCAAGCATTAGACTCCGTCGGAAGGGAGACGAGCGGTGGACTACTACGAGAGGAAGACAAGAGCTGAGCAGTGGACTTCGTAGAATGGGCGACAAACGCTAAGTAGAGGACTCCGTAGAATGGGCAACAAGAGCTAAGTAGAGGGCTTCCGATTGGGCAACAAGAGCTAAGTAGTAGACTCCTTAGTATGGACTAACTCTTGTCGCCTATTTTACGGAGTAGGACAGCGAGGCGAAGTTGGACTTGTGACCCGGCAGTCGCTTTTTTCCCAATCACGACAAAGGTTACAGTTGCCTTGGGAAAGCAACTTATACATACTTAACTTAGTTTACCCATCTGAAAAAAGGCGACTGGTTGTTGGTATTACTTAAAACTTGTTGAATGCTGAGGGCCTAATATGCATCGTACTATAATAATCAAGTGCCGTCTTCGTCAAAAGGTTGGCAACCATGTCTCTCCATTCTTCTCTGTTCTGGGCCTTCCGTTTCGTATCTCCATAGCTTGTCGACCCTGACCTTACACCGTCCATCCAGTTCCTTCTTGGCCTTACCTGTCCTCTCTTCCCTTCGATTTTCCTCTCCAGGAATAGTTGAAGCAAAGGTCCTGAGCTGCTTCTTATGATGTGTCCAGCATACCCAAGTTTCCGCTTCATTAGCTGTTGCAAAAGTCTTTCGCCGACATCCGCCAATTGCATAATTTCTTTGTTGCTTTTCTTTTCTGTGCATGACCTTGAGAAGTCTCCTGTAGCATCACATTTCGAGCGTCTGTGTTTTCTTTTGAACTTTCTTGGAATAGGTCCATGCTTCGCATCCATAGTTGAAAACTGAGATTACTTAGCACGCCAGGATTCTTTTCTTTGTATTAAGACGCAAAAAAAATATGAAATATGAGTTCTGGTATGTAATGGCCTAATCGGAGAAAGGTGTAAAGTCTTAAAACTGCTTTTGGCGATAAAAGACTATAACCATCTTCTTTTTAGACTTTGTAGAACCGAGGGCATGAACAGCAATGTGGTAGACTCTGTAGAGGTCGAGACAAGAGCTGAGCAGTGGACTTCGTATAGAGGGAGAGAGACAAGATAAGATAAGATAAATATTTATTGCCCTTTCAAGAGACACATTGTCTTTGTTTATGCAAGAAACATAGATGTACAAAAAAATAACATACACAAAAACATCAGTTTTACAAAAGGTACATTGACTATACACTTACAAGTAATGAAGTATGTACTCGTAAAAAACAAAACATGAATAACAGTTAAATTAATTTAATGGCAGTTGGTAAGAACGATTTTCTATAGCGTTTTAGTCTGCATTAAATTTGATGCTTAAAGGCTTTCCTGAGCGTACAGAGAAACTTATATGATTGTACAATGGGTGGTTTTTATCTTTTACTATCGATATGATTTTGCTTTGAGTTTTACAGAGGTACAATAAGTTCGTCTTTAGGAGCTCGTTATATGGTTGAGAAATGTTATTATATTTCCTTATAACTGAGTCAATTTTCCTTGTCATCTTCTTGTTAATATTTCCTCCCCAACTAACCCATGCAAAACAAACGACACTCTCAACTATCGCTTTATAGAAGAGGCTAAGGAGCGTGTTGTCGACGTGGAATCATGAATGAGTTTAATTTACGCATAAAATACAGACGGGAGTTCGATTTCTTTAAAAGAGTCATAGAGTGGGCGTTCCAGTCTTGCTTGTCGTCAATAGTTACTCCAAGATTTCATTACATGAGTATCGCCAGTGTTTTGGGATAAACATTCGTTAGAGTAGATTATGAAAAGAACCGGCGACAACACAGCTCCTTGCGGTGCCCCTGTGCTTGTTACAATCATTTTGGATACAACACTACATTTACAGTTATCTGGTTTAATGTTTGACAGTTTAACAAATTGTGGTCTAAACGTTAAAAAGTACAGAATCCAGCCTACCACATTCATATTCAGGTTCATCTTATTTAATTTATAGATAACCAGATGCGATTGTATGGTGTGAAAAGCAGAAGAAAAGTCTATGAACAGTATTCTGCAATAACTTCTAGGTACATCAAGGTGTTTGTAAAAATTCTGCAAAAACACAAGAATTGCATCTTCTACACTTCTTTTCTCTCTATACGCAAACTGCATGGAATCTTGAAAAACAGAGATACATCTTTTCACTTCTTTAACAACAATTTTCTCTAAACACTTTGTAACAATGGATGTTAAACAAGACCGCGTAAATAGATTTAAGTTCGTCAGAGAACTGCTTCAGAATCCAACCTTTCAACCAGTCAGATCCGCTTGATGGCTCAAAAAGTTAAAGGGATACCTTATAGGCGCGCTAATGACACGTAGAAACTCCAACAATAACGTTTGCAAGCTTAGACTATTAAACCATGTTAATTGATTTTGATAAGAAAGTATCTGCTTTGATTTTGTTTTAAAAACATCGAAACAAAAATGGGACAACTCTTATTTGAGTTACGACATAGGTTGGATTTTCATGTTTTCAAATTTCTAGCGGAGCTTTGAAAATGCGATGTTTTGATGAAAGTTGCATGTTTCAGAAACCGGGAAACATGTTTTCCCAAGTCGCAATTTAAGTCAGCATGCTCGCTGATTTACACGTTCCATTGTCGCTAGTTTCTCCCGTCGGCATAGGAATAAGTTTATGTATTACCATATCAGTCAGATTAGATCTTCTAAAAAGTCAACGGTTAAAAAAATACACGTTATTATTGGGTACTCGACCAGTCCTCTCTGGAAAAAGACAAAGCTGCCTTCTCTTTTGTCCTAATTACAGTATACATATTAAGAAACGCATCGATTTTCCTCTCTCTTTCCAATTCCGTAAGCTTATCTTCTCTAGGTCTAAGTTTTCTGTCCTGAGTATCTTAATTCCTCTCCCCACCCCTCTCTGGTATCGAGACTCTATGCTTTCTCTTTAACTGTCACTTATCGTTTCCTTTGTCTCTTTAATCACCTCCTCCCCCTGTTTTTCCTCTTCGCTCTGTCATTTCACATGTTTGGGTTTCTGTTTCTCTGTCTGTTTGTATGTCTCGCTCCTCTGTCTTTTGTGGCACCAAGTTATGAGTTTCTACTGCAGAAACATTTTAATCTAGTCTATATTAAGACTAACTGCAGGATTATGGATCTAGATCTAGAACAGCTGAACGGATTATGTCGCCATGAGATATAGAGAACGCTGTTTTATACACTTTGAGCGGTAAATTTCTATATATGTATTACTGAAAAGTGTTTATACTTTTTCGATTTTATATGGATTGGGTACACTTCTCTAGAGATTTCGGCATATTATAAACCGAACTGAGCATCATTTTCCAACTCTCGCTGTTACAGTAGGCTGTTGACATCGAAACAGTGTTCTACAGTCAGTTCCTCATCTCACTAATAATTTTTATAAATTGATGAGTCCCATAGGTATTCAATTCAAATGTCCATAAAATTACATAAAAATGTTTGCACATGCTGAAGATGTAAGCATAACAAAGATTATCAGCGTTGTCAGCATTTGATTTTACCTATCAATGTTTTAAAGGTTTAACATCGATTACTATTTTACTTATTTGAAACTTATCAAAGAAACTGGCGTAACTTTACAGTTTTCACGGATTTCATGCATATCAGAGACAAATTTTTTTCATGTATAAAGTTTTCAAGGACAAAATCATAATTATAATATGGTACTTAAGACAATGCCAAGGAATAAAACCGCCTTAAACTAAGTTTCATAGCGACCAGTGTAGCTAACAAACATGGAAACCGATATTCTCATTTGACTCTTTTGAGTGTATGTTTTTAGTGTTTATCAACCGAAAATCGGTAACACTCAGTCTGTAGCTTTTAAATGCTTCAATGTACGATTGGACTTTCAATGTTCCAAATTAATAAAGGTATTCTAAAACCCTGACAGAAGAGTTCTAAGGTCTTCCTTCATAAGACGAGCATACTGTGTTATGTAGGCCTTTCTTTTTTCATTTACAGTGAATCGATACTAAATTTTCCAATCTAATCAAAGTTAAACAGACGTGTGTATATATTTCCCTTACGAGCAGTAATGCTTGTCTTAATGAATCAAGGTCAAGAGCAAAAGGGTTTGAAGCTAGACTGCCCTTATAATTATTAACCATCACTCGTAAAACCATTTGTGTGTTACAGTTGTGTTCTTCATCATGAATATGTTCATTGTACGTGTCAATCATTGAACCTATGTGTCTTTCTCTCACCCCCTCTTCTCTCTGTCTGTCTGTCTTTGTCTGTCTGCCTGTATATCTGTCTGTCTTTCTCTCTGTGTTTGTCTGTCTTTCTATCTCTATCTCCACCACTCGCACTTTCCTTTTTGAAGCAGCAACTCTTGTCCACGACAACTCATGTAATTTAGTATTAGTTCATAGACAATTGCTTGTACATTCTAAGTTTGTATAGAGATAGATCAAGTGACGACTCACTAAATTCAAATTTAATTTTTTTTAAAATTTCTTCCAATGTTACAGTTTATACAAGTTAGCTGCTCAGCTGCGTAGCTGTATTAAAGTCACTAAAGTCTCTTTCCAAGGAATACCAACATTCCAAACTATCAAGATCCATATATGGGAGAAGGTTAGGTTAGGTTGTTTGAATTTTAACGTCTCTTTTCAACTACAAGATTATATCAGAGACGGCGCTTGGGACAACTGAAAGCGTGCTGTCACACTGTGATGTAAGGAGCCTTTGCATACACCACACCCAGTCACATCCTGACACCGGGCCGACTAGACTTAGCACTAAATCCATAATGCCAGGCACTAGGCGGATCAGCTACTACTACCAATTTTAAAGTCCTTGATTTGACTCGGCCGGGGATCGAACCAACACCTCCTGATCTCTGAGCAAGTGTCTTACCGCTAGGCCACAGAGCCGGTAAATGGGAGAAGAAACTGGTTATCAATTCATTGGTATCCAACTGTATTGATTTCAAGCTCACACAAGCAGGACAGGTCAACGCTGACCAGGTGAGGATACAAGGTCAACATCAGTAGTGGTATGACTGAAACCTGTAGAGCCTAAGTCCTAATAGATTCCAGGCCAATGATGTCATCCATACGCCTTGGTCCTGTTTTGATGTAACCACAAGTTAACCAAAATGTATGTGTGTTGGGAGAGGGGGGGGGGGTCGAGACTCATGAATAGGGATTAAAATGTCCCCCCGTCTCTTGCCTATTCTCTCGCCCGACCAGGTGATGATCTTTTGTGCTACCTGGATCGGTGTAGCCTGTGTAGGTGTCAAGACTTCATTTCGTTGAATAAACAACTGGTGACCCAATGTTTTCGCTTAGACCTGTTAGCTGGTAGGTTTGTTTACCTCTAGACCCAGCGGCTTGCCCCGTTCATGTCAATGCCTCCCGTGGGTTTTCACGTTTGTATCTTATGTTTTTACATCGCAAGTTTTGTTTGCATTCAATTCTGCCTTGAGGTTTTATCCAGTTAAGTCCATCTGTCTATCTTTTTTCGCCCTCCCTTCCCCTCTTGTTCTAGACTTTTTTTGTATTCACACTTTCGAAGAGTTAGAAGGCATCTTTCCTTCCAAGGAAAAAAATTAGTGCTTTAGGGAGTTCAGATACTTTCTGATGATTTCTCATGATGACTTATCAATCTATTTTATCTACATGTTATCGTTCAGTTTCCTGCCAACTCGTATGTCATTCTTTTTCCCCCCTTTCCTTTTATCATTAACATGTACCGGTACTGCATTTTTTAAACTCTAGCTTACAGAGACTACACAGTTTAAAAAGAAACTCTGCTTTTTCGCCTCTTTGTATAACTTTTTTTAAACATTGTCTAACAACAATAAACAATCTGATATCAGACGTTGTCAAGAATATGGCGCTAGTTACTCAAGTCGGTCCCTCTGCAGTCATAGATTTAGAGTCTAAGATATACATGTATGGCTGGCAAATAGAGGTGTTGGTTCGTCCCTGTAAAACGATGAAGCTCACGTGCTCGACCGTCACCGCTCTCTGCAGCACAATGTATATATGTATAGAGTGAGTCAGAGATCTCGATTACTTGCAGTTACTCACAAAGTTCTTCGCAGTGGCGATGTAGTTCCGGCCTTCGCTTCCAAAC
>BMAT01011046.1:53624-70771 GCA_019649035.1 Elysia marginata
GGTGTTGTATCGTTTAGTGTCAACTAGCAAAACACTACTGTCTAACTTTGTATCTGTCTCTGTGCCCACCTTTCTATTTCTGTCTTGCTTTTTATGTATCGTGTAGAAACACACCTTACCACCCAATCATCATTCTACTATCATTCTAGTCATCTCTGTCTGTCTATCTGTCTCTGTCTGTCTCTCTCTCTGTGTGTGTCTCTCTTTCTCTCTCTCTCCCCCTTTCCATCTCTTTCATATGTTTGCATATTTTTGCCATCTATTTTACCTTTATCGCTCTAAACAGAATAAAACTATTTTGCATGTTACAGGTAAGTGCTCACGGAATCGGGACGCCGATGTGACTTCCAAAAGCCTTAAGCCACTTTATGTATCTTGATGCCATGGCCTGATCTTGTAAAGCTACGACTCTATTTTATTCAACCTTCATATTTTGCACACATGATTAAAAAAATATATTGTTTTCCATACAACGAATCTGGGTGTAAAATTAAGGATACATCGAGATAAACAAAATAACAACATTGAAGACTAAAGGGAAAAATTGCAAGTTGAAAACTGTTGAAGCTAAGTAATACAAAAAACGAAGTCAGTGATGGCTTGGATTTTGATGAATACGATTGCTTGAGAACAATATCTGTTCGTACAGCCTAATTGTATCATTAATATTTTTGCAGAGATTTTTTAAACTATGGTAGGATAAAGTGTTAATATTTTCAAATATTATACCCCGATTAGCATTTTAATGTTAGTTTGCGAGCGTCGAAAAGTTTCTGTACATTGGATAACGCTAGCTCAGATCGCGTTATTGTTATGTCAGACCACTTTTGGACCGGCAGTCATTTTGTGAGGGAAATTTGAAAATGAAATTATCTATCGTAACCGAAAATAAATGCATTGCAGAAATTTTAAAGCAGTTGGTACGGAAACCAGCAACTTAGAAATCGACCCAAAACATTGATGTGTTGCGTTAAGCAACGGGCATTGACTCCATAAAAACTGTGTAGGCGCCTCTTTACAAACAACAACACTAACAGCAACACACAACCTCTCAAGAACAAAAGTATCCATTTTTTAAATTAGTTTTACTATGAGCAGGGAAATTTCCATAAACCCTCCATCTTACTGGAGCACTTTAATTAACAAAACCAGGAGACTATGATATCAACGATTACAAAGGGCTCCCCGTTAAGAGTGACTCATGTCCCCCTCCCTCCCCCTTTTTTTGCTCTCTGAAACAATGCAAAAAAGCAATGCCTTTATGACCAAGGATGATTTAACACGAGGCGGTGAGACAAAATAAAAGTTAACAAGCAGCGGGCTTAAACAAAGACAAAAAACTATGTAGTTTGAAGATTGCACAGTCAACATACTGTTATATGTAACCAGATTTATGAAGTCAGGAAAAATATGCGGGGGCCACAGATTGCATAATGCATTAAAACGACTAGCGTTAAGTTATAAAATCTCTGTTCACTATTCTTCATCTCCCCTTCCGCTACATTATATTCGTACGCAAATAGCTATCCTGTCCAAAATCAGGTTTTTTTTTTTACATTCTAACCCCCCTCCCCAGCCTCTCTTCTCTCCATCTTTTCTCTAACTCCCCTTGCGTTTCCTTCAAATTCATTGTATGGAACGGGCTGAGGGCGGTGGGATGCGGGCAGCATCATTGCATCTTTTCTTCTCTATTTCACCACCCCACCCCTTCATGCTAACTAACTGACCGAAACGCTGATTCCAAATAGATAACATATATATTAAAAATTGACTCTGCAGAGAATCGTTTTCCTTTTGAAATAATATTCAATAAAACACTGTTGAATAATAACTGTTGCTCTGCACAAAGCCATGCGACATTCGCCCTATCTATTGCTTTCTTCTTTTCACTGGGCCCGACCGTGCATGTTGAAAGACCCACCTACTTCAGTAACTTCATGCTAATTGATTTTCCCTCGTCATGTTCAAGTCCTTGACACGATGAGGAGTACAACAACACTCTTCGACTCACGATTTCTCCTGATTTAATTAAGGAATATGTATAATTCCATAGGCCTACATCCCACCTTCCCCTTACCCTAAATAAAAAAAAAGCTGTTGCATCGCTGTTGCATATCAGTAGTCAGAGGAGACATGTGCGGCGCGCGCCATGCCGGAGCAGGATGTTTTATTTACATAGAGTGTCACTGTTTTACTCCATGACACGCAGGCAGTGCCTTCTGTAGGTTGACTTCGAATCTTTGCGTAATGCACTAGATACTCACCAGTCTTCATCTAAATGAAAACGATGGTGCAACGCACCCGGCCTGGTCGTTGGTCGGTTCATCGTCACCTTCATCGATGTACGAGTAACCTTTTTAATGTTGTTCGTACGTACGCATGGAGACGATTTTTATCGCTATGTTATGCAAATCACCCCCATAGCTCACGCTGGCAACACCGTTCCGCCAGAATACGTTGCTTTTTTTGTTTGTTTTAACCATTTGCATTTACAGAATATTTAGACTCTGATTCATGAAAGAGCATAATTATTCCTAAATGCCCTCTCCAACTTTTCGGTCTAAGAAAAACCTCTGCCTATTTCCTTATGTCACACACACACACACACACACAAAAAAACGCATTGCAGCTCCAAGTTCATGAGGCCTAAAGCTTAAAAAATGGTCGTAGAAATTTTTGTAATGTGATTTTTAATTTCTCTGATACAGCAGTAGAACAAAAAGTAGCGCCACAAATTTGAATATGTGTTTGATGTGTGTTTGATGTTATATATCATACTGCGAACCATGAGAATTTTTGTTCTTTCTCGTGACGTTGGTCAAGATATCTTAGAAATAATAAATAAAACATAATTCACAATTAGGACTATATTAATTTACATAAATTAATTAAAGCAATTAACAAGCAAACCACTTCATACGGTGTGGGTGCTTCACCGGTATAGGTGCATGTTGATATGTCGATATAAAATCGCGCAGTTGTCGAATGCAGGTTTGAAAACAGGCATGAAGTTCAGCGCATTTTTGTACTTTTTTATGCTGGTTGGATTGGAAATCGTGGCAAAAATTTTGCACCAGTTTTAAAATGAGACTTTAAGTTTGGAAAGATAATTGTTCTCTTTTGTAGCTAGAATTGCGAGCGACTCCATAGAACAAGAAAAAAAAACACACGAGGACTTACCAATTCTATCCTTAATTATGTCTGTCTCTGTCCCTTTTCATTTCTCAACTCACATGATTCAGGACAGTCTTTATCGCCTCTTTGGCTACCTTTTACTCAATTGACCAGCTGCAACAATCGCATCAAGAAAGTTCGTTTTAATTTTCATTCCTCTAAAATCTTTGTCGAATTTTCTTTCTTGTCTTCTTTTCCCCGCTCAAAGTTAACCATTTTCTACTACACGTACCATCACTCCCCTGCCTGCCCCAAACGCAACCGCTTCGCAGTCGTGTTGTCTTACTCCGCTCTTCTGGCCCTTCTGCTCACCTAACTTTTTTTTTTTAAAGAAAAAGAACATAAAATGGAAAATAATTGTCCTGTCCGCACAACTAGCATCTCTTTTATCTTCCACAGTTTTGTCCTAGTTAGCCTTAAGGCTCGCCTCACGGTTTGAGTCTTTCGCGGCCTGTCTAGGGAGCAAATCAAATTGTTATCGGCAACAAGGTTATCGCGTTAACGCCTCGTCCCTCCGGCTCCCTCTTGTTCTTCTTGTGTCGAACACGCTTCCCAAACTACCTCATCCATAAAAATTATGTTTCTGGCCTGATCCGATCTCGGGTGCCTGGCAGGAGAACCAAAAAGGATGCTTGTGGCAGAGTGACCAGATTGGATCTTGCAAGTGAACTTTGTTAAGTTTGGTTCCTAATGCGGCTCTCCAGTAAAGTGGGTGGGATACCGGTCTTTATTGCCTGCAGTGTCCTGTTGTTGTAGTAATGAGCCTGGGGTGATCGATAGTAAGCACGCAGAGAGAGAGAGGGAGAGAGAGACAGACAGGGCGAGAGAGAGATAGATAGAGAGAGAGAGAGAGAGAGAGAGAGAGAGAGAGAGAGAGAGAGAGAGAGAGGGAGAGAGAGAGTATTGCAAGTTTTGTTGATGTGATGTATTTGCTACTTTAGGTTTTAAAAACGAACGGTTACCGCAAAGCCGGGTTAGACTTTTCTCATTTATATAATACAAACTATGTATCACATACTTACTAACCAAGAATGAATTTATGGCTATAATTCTTGATGACAAGGCCTATACATAATATCAAAACAATCAAACCTTCAACTTAAAAAAGCAAACTCTATTACTGCAGCATTAACTTATCTTGCTTACGTCTGCGTCTAAACTCTACAAATGTGAGGGTCTTCTAGAAGTAGCACACAACAAAGCAATTTTTGGAATGGTGTGCAGAATGAAGAAATTACCGAGCTTTTCATGGCAATCGGCTACATCATGGACCACCATAGCACGTCTTTCACCAGATCCTCCGTAGCGGATTTTCCTCATCACGTAGAACACAAGTCAGGCACACGCAGCGCTTCGTGAGCGCTAAATCTGAGGCTGAGCTCACCGAAATTCCTTGAACAAATATTGCATACGTTAGCAGCTCGGGACCCTCCTACAAAACTTAACCCCCTTTCTCTCTCTCTCTCTCTCTCTCTCTCTCTCTCTCTCTCTCATTCTCTCTCTACTGTCTTTTTCTTTCTCTCTGCCTCCCCCCTTTCTCTGATTCTGAACCAATTAACTTGGGTCTATCTTTTCCTGGTTGGAATATTCAGATCCGATAGTTTCACTATGGCTCACCACAATAGTTTTTTTTTCTTTGAGAGGATCGAAGTGGTAACGTCTCCTTTTTGTAACTGGTTGATTCGGCACAATTTTGGATTTGTTTGTAAATGAAGTTGATGTATAAGGTTTTCCAGTGCCTTAGGTCTAATTTTTTTCATCTCACCTTCAGTGCAGGGTTTATAATTTGCTTACTGAATTCAACATCCTGTTATCTGGCTTTGATGGTACGTTTAGAAACCAATGAATACACTCTTCAGTGCTTAACTTAAAGAAGCGATAAATTATGACTTTGATTAAAGATTAACAACAACGAAAACGAAAAAAAAAAGATAATCATTTTTCATTAAGACTGCAAACGTCGACGGGCATAAGCTTTCCCCCCAACCCAATCACTGTATCCACCCTAAAATTTGGTTGTGCTGTTGAACTAAAATAACTATAGATTTCATATCTGTGAATGTCATCTTATGTGCTGATTGACGCTTCCCCGCGATATAAATGGACGAGTTTCACCTATATTTTCAAACATTTTAAAAACTCAATTTGGTGCATATTTTTTTTACCTTTCTGCCATAAAATTGGTGAGCTTTCGATTTTCTAGTCTCTTTCTCTGGCATGCATCTTTTTTTCCTAAATACGTTTCACCCTCCAATCTGTGATTTCTTCATATTTCAGCTCCTCACGCTCTTTATCCATGTTTCTTCTTTCTTTCTCTGTCTGTCTCTCACTCTCTTTCTCGCTCTCTCTCTCTCTGTTTCCCACACTCTCTGTCTCTCAATCTCTTTCTCTCTCCCCCTCTCTTTGTTTCCCACACTCTCTGTCTGTCTGTCTCTCTTTTTCTGTAAATGCACTCTCTTCCATCCTGTCTTTTCCTCTTCCCCACATCGTTCAGGAGCCCTCACCACGATGCCACACCGCCCATACAGGCTCACTCTTAACCCTCCTCCATTGACGCCCATGAATGCGCCTTGTGTTCTCTATGTTCCATAGGCGTCACCCTAGAGGTCCACTTGGTCTCTCTCAAGGGCTCTCCTGTATCTGCTTGTGCCCCTCTCAGTAGCCTGTTATGCTCTCTCTCTCCCATCCCCCTGTTCGCAACAGCTCTCCATCTCAACCATCAGCTCTTTTCTCTTTAGAACTGTCTAGAAAAAGACCAGACGAGCCTCTTTCACGCCCCTCTACTGCTGTCGGCCGATACAGGGAGAAGTTTTGTGTTCACCAGTCTAGTCTGTCGACAGAAACCCCGTGGAATACACTGAAATCGGGATATCTTCTGTCAATTCTGTTTCTCTTCTTCGTTTCGTTTTTAAACCATGTGTCCAACTTCATGTTATCTCTTAATTCAGCTATTTAGACAAGTAAGGGAAAAATCGTAAGAAGAAAAAAAAAACATGAAAAACGCATGAACTATATTACATTTTGTGGTTTCGACTGTAAATCTGCTTCATGTAAGCCTCTCGCGAACTAAAATGAATGGAAGTCAACATTAACTGCATTTAGTTTGATTGAAAATGAAACTGGAAGTTATGTTTTCACGTAGTAAAATACCCGTCCTCTTTGCTTTTGTTGCTAAGGTAAAGAAGAAGAAAAGGAAAAGAAGACAATGACGACACCTTCTCCTGGTTTAATGTTTTTAATTTATTTTCTAAGTGTTATAAATACTTGCACAATTTTTGTCTTTTAAATCTGTGCTTGGCGATATCTTTTCTGTCCATACTTTGGACGTTCTAGTACCACCCAGGTCGACAGTCAAGTATCCCCGACCAGGCACAAGTCTGAGGCTGTCTGGTCCCTGGTCTGCTAAGATGAGTGGAGACCTGGGACATCTGTCACGATTCTTGTTTTCCTCACCAGCACTGCGCAAACGCCGAAACAATTGGGTTTCGGGAGGGGGAGGGGGGTAGAGAGAGGCTGATCAGAAAACAAGAGAAAAGAAGGGTCTTTAAAGAGGGGAACAAGAGGAAGGGCCAAAATAAAACTGTTTGTAATGCTTTTGGTGTAATGCTTAGTGGTTGCTGGTTAAGATTTGAAATCTGTTATTCTCTGTTTCAGTGTTCCATCTGCGTTATTTTGCAACTTTTCAGCTTACCCAATCAAAATGTGTACAAAATGTAACTATTTTGTTGTTGTTGCTACTACTGATGTTGTTGTTGTTATAGAAGTGTGGTTTTGGATGTTAATGATCTTAAGTCTATTAGCCCATGAGCTATGTACTATGATACATATATAAATTTTGTTCGAAATGACAAAATACGTCGATATCGTTAACATCTATATAGCGATAATGACAACTATATCTACTTTATTGAAGAAATGAATGTGTGTAATTGTAGATTTTCTGTATCATTTTCATTTCTTACCTCTCCATACATCTATTTATTCTATTCTTCTGTACCAATCTATCCGTGTTTAAACCCACCCACCGTTCTTTATTTCTTTATCAACAGCAAAATTTTGGAATCTCATATGCAAAATATTGTAGACGAATATCACCATTCAACAACAAATGCATGTATAATAATACAGTGACCACAACAACACCAACATGTTCATTTAAACAAATTTAAAAAAGAAGAAAAAAACACACACCCAATTTAGCTCTGTGCCTGCACCAATCAGCTGGCTCAAGAACGAGTACATTAGATAAGGTAAACTTTGACCTGCCGGGAATCTGAACATGCGGAGGTGCGAGGTGCGAGGAGAAGGTCTGACACCCCCCGAATAGCTGCCAGTGGTGGCGCCCTAGTCCATGTAAATAGCAGCGATGGGCCAGTTTACATTCCATTCAGGGAGGGGTGTGAGCATGAGGGCAAAAAGGTGGGGGGGGGAGGTATCAATAATGTTTCTAATTTATTTGTAAGGGCTAATCTATCCTTAAAGAAAAAGAAAGACCACGAAGAAAAAACATGGAGCAGTTGGTAGTTTGCAGTTTGTTCAGTGTGAAAAATTCAGACTCTACAGTACTTAAACCAGACCTATTGTGAGAGTCTGATACCTATAAAAACTTGTTTAGTTGTAAGGTTCGCATATTCAACGCAATACTGCAAATCGCTTTAATTGTTTGCATCATAAATCAAAGATGTATATTTCAGTATGAAGTTGCATAAAACGCAAATCTGTTAACCTAAAACGAACGACAGATGGATACAATTCGGTTATTCATTTAAGCTTATTTTAGCATGGTTACCCTTTAGATTTTTAATTGGAACATGAAGCTTTTTAAGAAAAAAAAGTTTTGAATTCTAAAAAACGAGATTCCGTTTATTATGCTTACTTTGGTACAGCTTGTTCTTTATCCGTATGAACACCATCTGGTACTGATTTCTGTAAAAACGCCGCAAAAGTAAGAGAAAAAAGGCAGAAAATGTTCAGAGAACTGAACCCATCGGTGTTTCCCAGGATTATTTAGGAAGTGCGCGCGCCTTCTTCAATCTCTGTAATAGCTCTATGGGGGAGTGAGTGATGGGAAACCATAGGAAAGCGACGGGAGCGCGTACTGACAGTTACTACCAAGCCTGGGAGATGCACTGGATGCACGTGTGGTGAGATAGCCCCTGAGACACCCCGACATTTTGGACTGAGGAGACTGATGGGTGGACTCGCTGTGGACAAATTTACTCGTGTCAGTTTTAACCCGACAAGAGGGATTGGAGATCTCAAGAAGGATAAGGGATTTGATTTTCACAATGTGCTCACCCTAGAGTGATACATGTACTCTCTTTTTATTTCCTTTATTTCTCTCGTGATTTTCTCCTCTGGAAGTAAACAGGGGTTCGTAACATCTGTAGAATCTTTAGCTGCCGTCCCATAGTCCCATTTTTCCTTACCATGATTCTTCCGACAAACTTGGACTTTCAGGAAGTAACAGAACATCTTTATTTTAAGACTCAATGGACTAGTATCCTGATTGGCCAAACCAAAGCACTTGCACTGAAATTATCTAATACTATCACGTGACTCAAGGTTACTCACGCCCAAGACGAGGTTGACTTTCCGTGAGTTAGTGTCAGAACCTCACGCAACTTGCTCGTCTGTTTAAAGCAACGAATACAAAACGTTATGTGAACATTCAACCATTAGTATAATGCTACAATGAGCATTGCATAACTCCGAGTATTATGGAAGCGAGGCATTCATTTTAAATATTTTTCCCCGAAGCCCTATGAATCACAATTTGCATCTTTGCCAGTAAAGTATAACCCATCCTATAAAAATACAATGCTGTTGGAGCAAAAGAATTTTACCAATTACTGTTAAGCGTAACGTCTGATCGATTGATATCGATATGAGTAAAATTGAAACTCTTTTCCTTGTGATGTAAGTATTATGTCTGTGATATGGTAGAAATAGTATAGTTTTACTCAAAGAACTTTGTAGTTTAGTTTTACTAAATTTATTTTATCTCCGTGCATTAACGAACCTATGAAAGTTCACTGCATACATTTAGAACATTGATCTATGCTTCGATTTTCAAAGACACAACATCACAATGCTGTGTGTTGCCTAGCATTTCACTCCAAGGTCTCAAAATCGTTTTCCAAATATTTTTTGCTGTTGTTTAAAACCCTACTTGATAACAAATTCAAAATCAAAGTAACAATCTCTCGACTGTTATCTAGGGGTCTCGGGTGAGTACACCCCTGGCACAGAGCGTGAGCAGTTGGCGCGTGTGCGTGCACGTGTCGAGTGAGGGGATGAGCGATAACACAGGTGACAGAGCGGAACCAGATCACTCCGTTAGATGGTTACTGAATATCAAGAGGGCGGGAGGAGCGAGGGAAACGGCTAGCGACTGGTCACAGTCTTCAGTCAGTCAAATATGAAAGAACTGGACGCCTTGAGGTAAAAAAAAAAGAGTCGAGAAAATGGCGTAAGTAGCAGTAACAGGTAGAAAAGAACTGGAATTATAGATTATTAGTTTGCAGTTGTAGTGTAATAAACAAAACTGTAAAATTAAAACAAAACTTTTTGCGAGTACGACTACACGAAAACAGCAAAGTTTTATTGTGCGGAATCAAAACAATCTATAGTTCTTATGACGGAAACATAATTATGCTGCATCTTCTACATGTTGAAATTCAATTCAACGTAAACCGTTGAACCCAATTATGCACTCAACCAAGGGATGGCGCGAATAGGTTAATGGGTGTAATGGATGCTCACTTTTTGTAGATGATACGGGGCGTTGAAATAAAAAAAAGAAATTGAACAGCAATAAATATTTGAGTTCATTGACCGATGTTGCAACAAACTTAGACAAATTTTAGGTAAACCACAAACTATACAGTATGTTGTTTTTGGTGAGCAAATTGAGAGGGACCTAAGAAGCGAGATAACCTAGGGCCAGTGAAGTGTAGAAGAGAGGTGACTAAGATGCCTTTCAGTATAAGGAGTGTATCCAACTACTGTGTGACTGTCGGTGTTGCACGTGTCTTGTACTTTTCCTTGCCTTCTCTTTTTCCTCAATGGCATCAAGACAGAGAGATGAGTTGAGACGCGCACTCTGACGTTGGTAGCCGTTGTCTGTTTGGACAGCGATGTCCCTGTGATGGATGGGGCACGCAGTTCTACAATTTAATAGTTTTGAAAGTATCTCTTTTTGTTGGCTGCGTGATCACGGGAAAAAAATAAGATTTTGCACTGCAGGATTTAGACACTATGGACTTAGATGACGTTTGAAACTCTTAAAGATTGGTAGATTTTTGTATCATTCTATATTCAAATTTTGCTATGAAATCGTACGAGTGAAGATAACAAGCAGCAATGGTTTCTAAAACACAAAAAGACTTAAAAGAAAAAGTCTACAGTATATTAAGACCAAACTTTTGAGCCCAATTCTTTTATATTTTGCTGCTTGGACAACTGCAAACAGCAAATGTTTGCAAGCAATTGGCTGGGTAGCCCTTACCCCAGACACATCGTGTAGAGACCTTTACATGTAAATGGCAAGTTTGTGCTCACTCAGAACCATCAATGAAAGACTTGCCCAGATATAAGAGAATTAAATGAGGGTGTCCCCAGGGGTACTAGGCAGGCGTGTTCCCCCGCCACCATGATGTCCCAGGGGGACTCCTAGCTCCGGTATATTATGACATTTGCCTGTCTTGACTGTTGGATCCTCTGATTTCATTAGTCCCTCGGCGGGAACTCCCCAACTGCTCCTTAGACAAGGGGAGGATGCCCAAACTTGTACCACGAGACTTGTGCCGCTCATAAAAACTCTCAATTCCTAACCCTCTCTCAGTTCCATCATGTGTCTTTTTATGCCTGTATCTCCCGAGAGGGGGCCGGGAAAATGTTCTAGGGCTGTAAAAGGACGGGTTGCCCGGTAATTCAACCACAACGGACTCCACAAGAAGAAGCAGAAGAGGACGTGAAATGATGAGGATAAAATTGTCATTTTTAGCACCGCCTTTAGGGACATTTTATATTTTATTTTCCCTCTTCCTTCTATGCTCCGACTGGATCTCCCCGAGATCGCCATGTTTAGTATATTTTCAATTCCAAATAATTCGCCCTCTGGAACCAAAACAACTCATGGGAATCGATGAGTTGAGTAAACGTGAGGTAGTTAAATTTGGATGATAATAATTGTTCAAATAATAGTTTAGGTAAAGATGGTGAAAAAGCCCCCGCCTCCCCCTCTCGTCCCATGTCCAATTATATTACTCGTCTCGTCCTCCTCTTTACCCCGATCTCTTCAATTCTCAGCCACCAGAAAGCGTCACAATGGAGTTGAGCATGTCAACCAAACTCTGTTGAAAATTGTCAAAAATTCCCACAAGATATTTGATGTCCCCCAAATGCTTTTCTCGGTTTTTAACATGTTTGATAGAAATTTCATGCCGCGGGTGCCCGAAAGATGGCGCATTTTTTCTCAAATAAAAGGAATTAGCACTGATTTGAATCAAAGTTTGATGTAAACCTTTCCATAATATGAAAAAAAGGACAACCAGTTTTGATGTAATCAAAACAAGAACAAAAAAGTCAGATTTAGTTGGTTTGGTGGTTAATATTTTGTACAAAATATAGAAGAAAGCAGAGATGTCCACGCTTATTAACAGAACGAAGCCGAGTTGGAAAGATACAAAGGAAGAGCATGCATGTAATTGTGTGAGAGATAAACGTTTGTCTCGATGTTATAACATTCACAGATGTACACTCCATAAGAAAGCAAAAAAATCTGCCGAATAGTTTTAATCTAACATTATTATTACTCATAGAAGGATCGCATTTTATCAGTTATTCCTACGCACCTTACAGGGAGGAAAATGTCAATTAAAATACAACAACGTGTAGATAAATTCTGATTAAATTAAAAAGGTAAAAACTAGAAAAGAAACATTTTAACACTTTTTAGAAAAATGAAGAATCAATTTCGAAGACTCGTAGAGAACTTTTACTATCCACCGTGTTGATTTAATGACCGCTTGATTTGAGTATGTATTTCAAATGGTGTTACGGTGTGTTTAAAAAATGGTTAAAAAATTAATGGAGTCTTGTACCTTTTTTGACATTATCAAAACGGAGGTCTCTGGCTTTTTATGGCACTCATTTCATTCTCGCAATTGTGAGCGGCCGTCCATGCTTTTTCTATTGCATCATGCAATTGCACCATGCAATGAAAAGACGCGGTATGGTTCAAGGACAGGACCACCGGTTGTCTAAAAATGTAAAAATTGGACAACTCTGGTTGTCCCGTAGCACCCTTCCTATATTTACCCCAAGGCACGAAACTCAATGATAAAAATAGACGAAAATGAACTTTCACATTTTCTAGAATTCAGAAAGGAGTAAGAAGTGTCCACTAAACCTCTCGCTGTATTAACAAGCCAGACAGATGTGCTAGTCCCTCAGTGTCGGAGAGGCTGTCAGCTATGACGCAGTTCCGGTCAGTGGCTCTGCGGGCCTTTAGTCTCGCGTTGTCTCGTTCTGACGTGGCCATAGATGGGCTGGTGAGTTTATGACCTTTGAAGTCATCAATTTATGCTGTTCTTTTGGGAATTCTTTATAGCTCTGGCACATTTGTTATCTCTAGAGAATTATCTTGATAGCAGATACCGCTTCTATAGTACTTTCTTGCGCACATGATCCAAGTAAGAGAAGACTAGTAAATATTAAGCGCATTTTCAAACTATCCAAAACTAATCAGACAATGTCAGACCAGTCTTGTTTATAAAGCCAAAAGCTTTTTGTGTTTATCAACACAAAGATCATTACGTTTACTCAAGTTAATGTCTAGTTGTGGCAACAGAACAAAAACTAATTCCTTGGAGATAGTAAAAATGTAAGAGAAAATGCCAAAACTGCTATTTAGACAGACCTAGATACTAACACTCACACCTGAGCCAAAATGGATATCAATCACAGTATAAATTATCATATCCATATTTAAATGCATAGAACTACAATTGCTATATACTGTTAGTCTTTTAGAACTCAAGACAGTATTTAAGCATTAGAAATTATTGCAGAAAATTGGGTTAACAAACTCTCTGCACAATTTCATGAAAATTGTGTGCGTATCCGCTTTGTCTACATTGCCTTCCATTTCAGCTGCGAAAAAAATGTCCTTTTTTTTCTTTTTAACCCACTTCTTTCTTTCTCTCTCACCCACTCTCTTTCTCTATTTCAATAGACGTATAACTAGCCTCTCTCAGCTTAAAAAAAATACATGTTTATTGTTATACTATTGACAAACTGACCAGATTCTCATACATAGTCCTCATTCCTATCTGCCACCTTCTTACTCCTTTCTCCCTTCCTAAAAAGTATATTATCAAATCATATGATTAACAAACTGCTTAAACTCCTCTATCTTCTCCTCCTACTCACATCGTTCTCATCCTCAGCTATCATCTCCTTCATGGATGCCTCAACCCCTTCTGGTCCATCGGGTCCCAGAGGCATCGCCTCTGCTCCAGTGCGTCTCCCTGATCGCGTTAGAGCGCCGATCTATTTGTCAAATTAGATGGAAATTATCGCTCAGGCGGCCAGCTCCCTAGACTCCAGTGATGACAGGGCGGTGCCTCAGAGCCAGACCCTCGCTCACTCACTCATACACGCTTGGGGTTAGAGACCGAAGCTTGCCTTTTACCATCAAATCAACATCTCTTTGCTAGTTTTATCTTTTTGTCTTTAACCAGCTTTTCGAAATAAGTATGCATTTTATTCTTTTTTTATATCAATTGTTATCTCTACCTTAAGGTGGACTCTCTCTTTATAGCATTCCGCTTCTCTCCTCATAGATTTTGTGTAACGATTTATTGCATGGTATTTTTTTATTCTCGACGGTTGGCGTATCGAACTACGTACCATCATAAATTTCCGCTCTTGTCCATCTCAAAGTATTGCTATCTCTACATCTCTATGCAGTACAGCCTCCCTCCCTCTCCTCCGTTCTTATTCAGTCTGTTTACAACACACGCTGTAGTATTTCCTCTCCCTCTCGCCACGACGCTCCTAATTCCCAACCTCTAATGAGGCCCGTGGGTGGAGTCGAGCGCTAAGTGGTTCATCACTGCGCATGCGTGACTCTACAGTCTCCGTCACATGATCAGTGTTGTAGTAGGTCACGTGCCGCTCATTCCAGAAGAGTTAAGCGTCAATCCAACGGTTCATCCTCGAATTAACGCGAGTGGATTGTTTGTTTTGCAGAGTGGTCGAATTAGAGTACTTAAGTAAATTTTCACGAAAATTGTCTTTTGCTCTTACTCTTGCTTCGAAAAGAGCAAAATGGTCAAGAGCGTTTGCTGGATTCACGAATTGTCATAATAAGGGTTTTTTTTTTTAAAAATATTTTTATTTGTGTTACTTTTGTTTTACACAGCAAACTTTCGCCAAGGAAAAAAATGTGCTCTCTCAGAAAAACCAGAAAACTCAAAATTTAAATTTAATTCTCCTTAGTTTTTTTCCATCTTAACGCTAAACGCCTTGTAAGATATATATTTGACTTAAACTCCTTCAAACAAATTTTCCATAAATCTGGACTCCACGGTCATGTAATGTTAAAAAAAAAAACTACAATATTGTGTAACGCTTGAGTTTCGGCTTACAGTTATAAAATTTATCAAATAACGAACTTTGAACTTTTAAAGAACACAACTACTGCCGATCGAAATTTGCTGTAAAAGCTGAATTGTAAACCAAGGTCCTCGATTTAATCGGCGCTCCCTCAAACAAGTTGATGTACACCAGCACAAAAATGCCTAACCACTGATGTCATAGCATCATGACAATATTATCATGTTAACACCTGTAACACTCAGGGGGATAAAGAGAAAGCCAGACATATACTCAAACAAATGGTATGGGGAAGAAAAAAAGAGAGATAGATAGAGATAGAGAGAGAGAGTGAGAGAGACAGACAGACAGACAGGCATACAGACAGACAGAGACTAAATTAGCCAAAGAAGCTATTTCCTTGACTGTACAATAATTGCTCGAATACACGAACAAGTGCATACGGCCTTAGGGCTTGCAACATTAAACTTTCACTATGAAAATAGTCAGGCCGTGCATTGTTTTGTGATGTAGAACAAATCTTGCTATGATATGGTATAATGGTAAAGTCGATTCAGAAAGAAGAATGGAGCGGGAAATTTATAGCCATCAAATTTACCGGTTCAGTTTAGGAATTATACACACGATATAGTCAATTCGATCTCGTGAGGTGACACAAAACTTACCTTAACCGTAATAAAGATATCTAAATGTATAACAATTGCATGGACGCAATCAAGCGTTATGCTAGTCGGGTCAGTCGATTAATTTCTTTATTCTCTCTGTCTGTCTCTCTTTTTCTCTCTCACTCACTCTCTCTTTCCTGTCCTCTCCAAATTCACCAGCTTTGCAGAAAGAAAATCCCTCGCAAAATCTTCGACGTAAAGCGATGATGACCTATTCGTAAATTGGGTCTATTGCTTGCGATGCATCACCCATAAACTATTTTTTGAGAAAGAATTTATAACGTAAACTTGTTTAAAATCATAGCCTAAAAAATCCCATTCATACCTGCAAATCGTAGCCCACCCACCCAGTCTACAGAGTCGCTAGCGTGAGAAGATTCCCTCGTCCAAACGTTTAGTATAAACAGAGCTCAGACCGTCTCTCATCGCCTCATTTTCATTGAGGAAAAGAACATATAAATCAGCCCTGACTAGGAAGGGGGAGGCCAGTGTCAGCTTCTATTTGTTCACATTAAACCGTGAGATTTACATATTATGTGCTTAAGCGTTGATAAATGTAATACTCAACCAACTTGGCTGCACCAGTAAGTACATGCATGTTTTATCATCTCCCGGGGGGGGGGAGCTTAGGAGACAAAAAGGTAGTGCTTGCACCATGACTACCCAAGATACTTAACCTTAAACTTTTAAATCCAAGAACTCACGCACCTTCAATATCACCAAACAGCTTTTGTCGCGCTGTCATCAGCAAGACCGTCACAACGTATAGCAACATCTGTTGTTCTCCTCTCGATCCCATTTTTTTCTCAAGGCAACGAAATTTAGCCCTTCACTAGCAGAATTTAGAAAAAGATATACTACGGAATGAGTTCGGCATGCCGTGGTCTTTTCCTTCCTGGAATATTACACAGAAATAATATTGAATGTGTCACGATCTCTGTAGATTGCCACTCGCCAAAGGCATATCTTGATTTCTTTGGTAGTTAGAAACCAAAACAAACTCTTTTTCTCCTTCGGTTATATTTTGCTCGTAATAATAATAGTTCCTAAGATATTATAGTGAAAAACGGTTCACATAAGTCTAGATCCTACCTGCTGTCAAATTACGTCGTGCGAGGATTTAAGTAAACGTGTTTTCTTCTTTCAACATTCCTAGCCTTGCATAAGCTTAAATGTTAAATTAATGTTCAATAGATTTGCAATGGTTAAGACTCCCAAACTATCAGACTTTCAACTGTGACTGAAACACGCAAAAAAAGAAGCATTTGAAAAGAAATAAACAATAGGCCTACTATTATTTGGTATTTGAAATCTGTTTAACTTCATTCTCGTTGGTGGGGAAAAACTCGTCAACAGTTAAAGAAAAAAATGCCTTTGGTGATGAAATACACTTGATGCACATCAATTTTGAGTTTTCAAAGGCAAGCTGGGGTGTTCAAATTAATGTAAAAGTTGCAGGTAACTGGGGCTCTTTGTCACCAGAAAACAGAGCTATACTACTCTCTGACTCTCTAGCAACATGCTCTTCAGTAATCGATATCTGTTTTGACGTGACAATCGCAGGAAGTGATGGCGGGGGTGTGAAGGCCAATGATAGAGAAAAGAAAGATTATGAGGAAGAAAACTAGAGAAAGGTTAAGTCATAAAATCTAGGTCTAGGCTACTCCAATACACCTATATTGT
>BMAT01011046.1:84924-97772 GCA_019649035.1 Elysia marginata
CAACACACTAAATCTCTATCATGAAGCCCATAAACCCATAACCATCTTTTCTCTATCTACAACTTCCTCCACGAAAGGCGAATACAGGAAAGCTGTCGAAGAGATAAAGTGAAAAATAGAAAGTAAAGAAAGAACAAGAGAAAAGAGCAACGAAAAGCCTAACAAACCTGAAAAGACTCCCCCCCCCCCCACCTTAAAATAAGAAAGAAAAGCATCCTTCTTTTGTCATCGTCCATCAATAGGAGAGAATGGGAGGTGAAATGAAGCATTGGCAACAGGTCTAATGCCCCGTGCAAAATCGTTGTGTTATAATATAGACTCCCCAGATTTGGCTACAACCCATCTTTACTTGAACACCCTGGGCCGTGGTTCCCCGATTCACAGTGCAGGTTTTCGTTGACGGTGCAGCAAACTTCCTTTCTCTAGATCATCATCCTAAATTTGCATTTAAGTTGACAATTATGGATATTATTTCTTTTCGGTTTTTTTTTCTGTTCATTTTAACCATGAGGCCATACATTGGGTGGTGAATTTTTAAGCCGCCCCATTTTTTCATCAAATAAAGTTCGGCGGGGAGGTATTTGTCTATGTTTATAAAAAGAATAAGGGGGGGGGTTAAAGTATTTATAAAGTGGATTGTGCCCTTCTGTAAAAACTCTTTAAGAAAAAAAAAACAAAAAGAAGAGAAGGGCACAAAAAGCAACTTAAGCACTCAATGTCACACAAACATATTTAACTCTTTATCATGTTTTCCATCCATTCACGCCACATAATGTCTCTCTTTTCAGCGGTTTTTTTTCTCCTGTTATTTGCCAACAATCTAGCGAGTCTAGTCGTATCCATAGAATCTTACAGCGGTAACTGTCATATCGCAATACTCCAACCCCATGGTGTCGATAGCCATCGCTTGTTCAAACCCATTCATTTAGCCATGCGCTAGCATTCATCGAATCGTCACGGAGTTGCGTTCCATGTTTATCTGTTTTCTCCAAGATAAGAATCTAGGAGGCGAAGTAAAGAAGAAGGTATTGCATTTCCTACAGGCCTGTCAACACATCTCTTAAACCGCGGTTTTTTTCTTATTGTGATGAATGTAACTCAAGGAACACCAGGTTCAGCACTAAGTTATCTTTTAATCTGTTCAATTTTTTCGGCGAGTGAGTGGGTTATTTCATAAACTATAAATCAACACAGACTCAACTTTGCATTTTGAGAGGGTAGAGAGAAGAAAAAAAACCAGTAAAGACAAAAACCATAGCAGAGGGAGGGGTGTCAGAAGCAACAAAAAAGGGACCCTGATATAGAAAGATATGTAGGCAGATACATTGATAGATTCAAAAGGAGAAAAACTTCAAAATATTTTTTATATCATAGACAGCATAAACAAAAGAAGAGAAGCCGCCTGTGGAACAAGAAATGGAAAGAGGAGAAAGAGTGTGTGAAGAAAACCAAAAAGAAAAGTGGAGACAGTTTGAAAGGAAATAAAAATTGAAAAAAAAATGAGGGGTAACTTGATCACAATCACAGAGAAAGCCAGTTGAGATGGTGTAGACGGGGATTTGAATGATTATGTAGTCTACAAATGGCCAAATTAAGGTTAATTTTTGTGGTCGTCTAAATTATTAATCCTTGTCAATATGATTTGCCCACAAAGAGGGACCCGCCTGTAATTAGTGTAATTGTTGAGGTTTTCTAAGAGAGGTATGTAGAAACTGGGGTACCCTGGATCGAGCTGGCTGATTGGTTTAAACGGTGACACATGGAACTTTTCAGCTTTCCCCCTTCCCTTAGTTCCTCTTCTCCCTTCTAATAACGCTGTCTGTATTTCCTATCAAACACCAGTGACATGCGCTCTAAAATGAAGGTTAACTGATATTTTAAACAAGGGTTAAAGGATGTAAAATCGATATCTGACTATTTCTTAGGGCCTAAAGCATTTTTTACTCCTACTACTACTACTACTACTACTACTACTACTACTACTACAGTTACTGCCGCTGCTGCTTTTTCATTTTCTTTATATTTCAAAGCGAAAACTCTATTTAAGAGGTCACCGGTTTTCACAGAGCTTTAAAAGCGGCAGAATGCTTGCGTCGTGGAGACAGTCGGACAGTTGTTGTAGTGGTGGAACACTGGAACACGGCTGTTGTTGGAGGTGACAGGAGAGGTGACAGAGGTTGGAGAGGCGGTCCCTCATTGATTGAGTCTTGTCTAAACAAGGCCCCACGTCTCCAGTGTTCTCCCATGCTATTCACAAGAGACCCCAGGCAGATCGGCAGGGGCTCCGCAGGCCTCAATACACTGAGAATCCCCGATTCTGGAGATCGGCATAAAGAGTACTGGACGCGCCACCCCGCGATATACTGGCACAGAGGAGTGGGGAAGTGTGTGGTTTGGGAAGGAAAAAGGGAAGAAAAGTTTTAGTTCAAAGGGAGAATGGAGTATTTATAGACTGAGCACTTTTCTTTTTCTCCAAGTATTAGATAAAAAAGAATAAAACAAAACGGGACAGCAGATCAGCAGTGGAAGAGCTATTTCGGCAGTCGCCCAGGGCTGAGGACGACCATTCACAAGTATTTGGCAGGGGCCTGAAGAAAACAATCTTTGCTTTTGAGTAGAGTATAGATAACGAAAGGGTAAGCGAAAAAGAAAAAAAAATAAAAGAGGATGGATAGAGAGAGTCCTCCGCTATCCAATCCACCCATTTTCTTTTTTTCTCTCGAGGCAGTTGATAATTTTTAAACGCAATTTTGTAAAGAGTCAGAGACCTTATGGATCATTAATTTGCTCAATCCTCCGCTGCTTTTACAAAAGCTTTCCTTAACTTTTTAAGGTTTATTCTTCAACAGAATCTAACTCGTGCGGTGATGTTTCAGTTTATTTGCTTGTTTGCTAACAACTAAAATTGTTGTATTCCTATTGCCTCATAGTATATAGTTGTAGCCTTTTCTTTTTATCCTTATGGCTCACTCTTTAGTAAAATCCCACTCAAGTTATATATTTATATTTAAAAAAAAACTGCACGTGGATGGTCATCACATAAATTTTCCATGAAAGATTACTTTAGCCAAAAAATCTAAACCGTACAAATGTACCTGCAACAGTGATTTCTATCCCACTTCCAACCAATACTTTTAAAGCGGAATATATTTTCTACAAATTGTAAATTTCTCTGTATTGCGGCCTATGTCAAATTAGTTTCCCAACTCTTTTAATGTCGGAAGTCGCATCATCGCCTTCTCTAAGCCTACCCATGCCAACAAGCTGCACTTGAGCTCGATTTTCAACTAAACCCGCGGGTCAAGCCAACGCGCCAGAAGTAGCCAAACCAAGCCGAAGAATCAGCTGCGATTTCCCTAGGAGAAACAATGGCCGCTGGACTGTTGACCGTTGGGGGCAAGCCAGGCACCAGGGCCTTTTCGGCCTCGGATGACCACTCAAGCGCAATGGCGATCGAGTGGTACCCCCCGTCCGGCCACACCCCGTTCCTCTGCGCCGCCTTTTTGTTTTGGGAAGCGGCGGAGACTTCTTCCACCCCCTCAGGAGATATCCTGACGCAGCGATCACGGGCCATAGAGTGGAGTCACGCAGGCGGAAAGAATCAAAACATTGCAGCTTCCTCCGCGTCCTCAACAACGATCTGGTATTCTCTTCCCCCCCTCTGTCTCGCTGGTCTGGGCCGCGGGCAAGACCTGGTCCTAGGCTCTAGAATGGTAGACTAACACATCACTGCTTCAGGTGGCCTCTTACCCTGCCTGAACAGGACACATAGCTTCAGGTAGTCTCTTTTGCGACCCTGGAGTAGACCTGCACTTTAACGATAATTTAAAAAAAAACCATTATTCATAACTTTGTTTCTGTCTGAATTATTTAGATAACAATAAGCCGTAGGGGAAAAACTTATCTAATTATCTTTCCCCTTTATTATATATTTTATTGTGAGATTTGATATTTAATAACTATCGCTAATTTTTTTTTAGCGGTTATAAATTTATAACTTACTGAAGTAAGAAAACCCAACATTTCTTTTCAAATAATTCGAGCCATGAAAGTGATGTAACCAGAAAGATAAAGGAATTTCAGTGGTAGGCTCCTAGCTCTTGATTTCTCTTTCCGCTAACCTACCTTATTCCTTTTCTCCTTCTACCTCTTTTTATTCTTTGAGACACCGTTTTTCTCCATGCTTACTTCTACTTTCCCTCTCCATTCTATCCGCCATCCACATTCTTGCCTTTCTCTTCTAAATCTCACTGAAGCCGTTGCCTACCAGCTATTGCCGAAGTCTATTGTTATCAGCAGACAATGGACAAATCCCATGTGTCAGGACAGGAACCATCTGAATGCGTCCATCACCTAGCCCAGGGAACAAGCATACAATCATTTCCCAGATCTACTACAGGGATCTATACAAACCTGTTGGACGCATTCCGCCTAAGTGTGTTAGATAACTGTCTTGGTCTAAGCCTCAATGTCCCATCAATTCTCCGATCCCGAAACCGTATAAATCTTGGCCGTGTAAAAATCATGCGATTTGGCAAAATACGAAAGATTTTATGAGCACAACATGTCAATTGTTTCTTTTACAACAAGTTTTAACCATAAAAAGCATACGCAAAAGCCATCTAACAGGTTTTGTTTAGTGGTTGTGTATTTCTCTCTCTTTTTCCCCTCTCAGAAATTTGTCGTACTGTCACTCAGTTTAAAAACGCCTCTGCCAGCCTGTTGTTGTGCCACTAGCTATTATTCTGCACCCTTCCGTCTACCCACCTCACGTCTAGCCCTACCTCTCCCAGTGTATCTCTTTATTATACGTAGCAAAAAAAAAGTTTAATGACTTGAAATGCGGGCAAAACTTACTATTACATGTATTACAACTACAGAATTATAGGAGTGAACTCCCCTAGATTCTACCTCTTGGTTTTCATAGCCTGTCGACCACCTAGACTATGTATATATCAGGATCACACTTTCCAAGTTTGTAATTATGTGCACCTGGTGGAAACTCACCCTGCAGCACAGATTTTAGCCAGACAAGACGCTGGGGTTCCCAGAAATTGACACCGATTGGGTATTCTTAGCACTTACCTCTGGATTTTTCTACACCCTTCCCCTTTTCCGAGACTCCAGCATGTTTGAATAATCTCTCTTGCATTTTCTGTATCAAAGTAGGCCTAGTGGTTGCTTGAGGAGCTCATCTTTTTTCCTAAAGAATTTGTGTCTACACCACTATCTTTTTTTTTCATTTTTCACATCAATAAAAGGAAGTTAGAAAACGCCGTTTAAAACTAACACCTATAGCCCTTTCTGTAGTCCTAGCTGAGTTGTCTATTACTCTGCTAAGCTCCCTCATTGTTTTCTGGAGAACAATACCTGTCAAGCTAAGCTTTGAAGACTGGGACACGCCCCTGATTTACTCTGATGCTCGACCACGCCCCCATGGAGGTGAGGGACAGACATGTCCACTTTCCTTCCGGGTCATGCGGGTCAAAAGTAGAGATGGACTGCTGCTGGAATGTCGTCCTGTTTTGCCCTGTTGTTTTCTTTCATGAAAGCGGAAGAAATGGGCACCATTCTAGGTTTTAATCGACTTCACAATACAGTGAAAACATTGTGTGCTTATTAGTTCAAGCTTCAACAATTTCCCCACCCTTTACTAGTCTTTAAAAATGTGCGTTTTGTTATTAAGCTCAGCGAAAAAAACAAAAACGTTTCTAACAATAACTAGACGACCGCAAGTAGCAATAGCAATATATAAACAAGAGAAATATTTACAAATATTTAAGTCCCTGCAGTTTATTTATGAAAATGTACCAATATTGATCTTCGCAGATACTTAAGTTTCTTGACTGATTTCAAGACTGTGTTTCGGTTGATCGTTGCTTAACATATATCAAAAGAAAAAATAATTCTTGCTTTTAAACTAGCTTAATCATATAAAATGCTCTCAAATTTGTATGAGTTTAAAGTAAAAGAGCCATTCTAGAATGATATGCTATCTTGCTGTAAGATAGTAATCATTTTACTGCTGAAATATTTAAGTTATTAACATAGATAGAAGCTTATTATAACACCCATCTAACTAGTGCTTTGAAACCAGAGACTTAACATGTCTTGTTCATATAGGATATAATTATGTCGAAAGTCGATTATTTTCTTAAATTTTTTGTATCCCATTTTGCAATGCAAGTAGTCAAACGGATTAGCCATTTCATCAACTATTTTCCTCAAAAGCCAATCTGTGCCTTAAAAAATCAAACGCATAGTTCATTGTGCATTCAGACACCAGTTTCGGTTTTGCACAATATAAACTGACAGATTGACCAACACACTAAACTATTATTGAGTTTTCCTTCCGGGAACTTTTTTAACGTAAAATGATTTCTCTCAAGTTGCCAGCTAATTTCTTTTGCACCGTACCTGCATTATATATTTTTGCAGCCGTATCTAATCATCAACTTTCCGACCTCTTTAATGACCTTATTTGCAATGTTTATCGATCCGATCTTCTTACATGCAACGCCAGACGGTTTCTAATCACCTCTTTATCGTGCGGCATTTGACAGTGCTTGTTTAAAATTCTAATTCTAATGTTAATGTCTTTTCTCTGTGTCTCTTTCTGTCATCTCTTTCTCTTTATCCTTCTTTTCTACCTTGTTAAGAAAAGAAAAAAAAGCAATCGGCATACAATTGTGTACAGACAGGAACACAGAACTTTTGTCTCAACTGTAATTTGGCGTTTTATCGTTTTTTATAGCCGCCCCATAACACCAGTTAGGGTTGCGCAGTAAGGAAGGAGACAGCGTATTTTCACAACACTGTGATGCTTGTCTGGTAATAAACCATTCCATGTTCAGTCTACAGGTATGCATTTTCCGATCTATCTTTTTATTTACATACGTAAGGGACGTTTTCGATCGCTTTAAACCCTTTAGCGCTGGTTTAGATCTAACACCTAGACAACGTACATGTATTTTTAGTGTTTATTTATTACTCTAGCAGATTTATCTTTGAGATTACCATGCACCCGAGAATGAGATTGGTGGGTACACATAAAACTGCATAAGCTTTTATGTTAGTTGTTTCTGTCTTTGAACGTGCGCCTCATGTTTATAATGTATTCATTCGTATTCATTCCATTTGAAGACCCAAAAGCACTTTTTAAAAAAATACGAAAAGCAGAAGCTGAAGAGGAAAAAGAAAAAAGTCAGAGAAATTTTGGAGGAACTCAGCCGCAATGGAATCATGTAGATTACGAGAGAGAAAGACGAGACAGAGAGACAGAGGCAGAGAGAGAATGAATGAATGAAGCAGAGACAAGAACCAGAGAGTAATAAAGATAGAAAATATGCTCTTTGCTACACCACTGTTCTTTTCTCTATAATACTCATCACGTCCTGTTCTGCGTGAGTTGCTACAGACTTAAGATTAAGAAAACCCTCAGCTCTCACATTGCATTGCGCCAGAACTACACAGGCACTGGTTCTGTTAATCTGACCCACAATTCACCTCTTTGTTTTTCTCAACTTGGCCTGTCTCTTACCATCAGGGCTAGCTTTCTTAGTTCGTTTGTTCGGAATTATTGTTCAGGGAACTTTGTCTTCTTCCCTCTGTTATTTGCGAGTTTTCAAGAGAATGCATTTCAAAGCCGACAAGGCAGAAGGGGGTAAAGGCGAGGGTGCCAAAGGCCAATGCCAGGGGCTTCCCCTTCGTTACAGTTTTGGGGATTCCCCATTTGTCGACGAAGCCCGAGCTGGAGCGCGTTGAATTCGGAACATGTCTGATGCGCATAGCATCGTGCCTTCTTCTTTATCTGGCAGGCTGACAAAGATTTGCCTTCGTGGCAAGCATCTTGTTGTAATGCACCTCAGAATCAATTGCTTTAATGCCTTTTATTTTTATATAAGTATCGATTGTCTATTTCTTTATTTTTTCTTTATCTTTTACTCTTGGAGACTTACATCTTTTCTTGGAGACAGTTCCTATATACAGCTGTAGAATCTTTCATCATTTTCTCCACCCTGTACACTATTAAATTTTGAATTAGGATTTTACATCACACTTCTGGTTTTTATACAAGAAAGTCAACGGAGGACTGGTTACTATTAGAATATTTTTTACGCACATCTGTAGACAGTTTTTAGGCTACAGGAATAACCCATTCTCAGGTGAGCAATGTCAAGATTCTGTATCTATAACAATTTCTATATCTAGAGACCTGTAGGCAAGCAGTCTCAGTGTTGACCCTGGTATGATACACGAGCCGACCGTGGCGCCGACATCAAAGAACCCCCGGTGTATATATACTACTATAAACATGATAAGGATACTCACGCGCGATGCTAGACTATCTACTCTGTCGTACACACTTTAACTATTCCCTCCACCCAATGGTTGTAAAACGGTGCCGCTCAGGGGCAGTGCTAGATTGACTCACTATGATAACCATAAGGAACTTTTGATCTTTTTTTCTCCTTATTCATTCGGTGTTTTAAAAAATAAAATTCGTCGTTTTTGTACACGTACATGTTTATCATTAAATGACCCAGCCAACACCAATAGTACATGTAATATTATACCTTTTGTTTTCGTGGTAGCACTAATAATAATAATAATAATAATAATAATAATAATAATAATAATAATTATAATAATAATAATAACAATAATAAAAAGAATGATGATGATGATAATAACGAGAGACTTGAAAAGCGCGCAAAATCTACAATTAAGTGCTATGAGGCGTTGAAAAAAAATTGTACGGACCGAAGCATTTCAAAGCAAGCTTAGATTGTCATTCGAACACAGTAACACTACAAAACTCTCTAGCAAGGCAAACGCATAGAATTATAGTCTGCATTTTTTCACTTAATTTCACTTCTTCAATATTTTGCAGACTTTTGAGGCACCTACAGAGAATGATTTTTCAGTTAAAGAGAATCTATTTTGGAATTTGAAGTAAAAAATTATCTTGAGACCGAAGTGAACGGAAAGGGGTGTGTATTTGAAGAAGTTCTGATAAGTAAAAAGGCGCCAGGCATTTTAGACCATTCAAAGTTACGGTAGGAATTTTAAAATCTATTCTTTCTTTTACTGGCAGCCAGTGGAAAGATTTCAGGATGGCTTGAATGCGGTCTCTAGGCTTCGAGAGGTTAATTAGTCTGGCTGCACTATTCTTAATCTTTTGCAACCTGGGTATTAGAATATCGGAGGAACCAAAAAGCGTACAATTGCTCATAATGAAGGAATGGACAAGCACCTTTGCAGACTCTGAATCAATCAGTTTACGGATTCTGCCGATGTTTTTTTTTCTTTTTTTTTTAGATGGAAATGGATAGATTCGAAGAATTTTGTTGCGTGGTTTTCATAAACACGTCAGAATCCATGACGCTCATAAACTGCCAAATTAGCTGGTTTCATTATTGGAATTTCTGCATCGCCAATGACTAATAAACATTCACCACGTGTCGTAAGGTGTTATTTATTAATTTTAATGATATGAAGCAGATTTTTTCTAAAAAATTTTTATATCTCATCCATTTCACTAGTTTGCCTGACAGTTAGATGGCTGAACATGGTAATTTAATTTATACAAGTTTACTTTTTGTACGGTAACAATGGAGTCCGCAAAGTGAATGCAAAACAGACTCAATTTCATTTTCGTTTGCGTGGAAAAGGATAGCGTCGGTAGATAGATAGTTTTATAAGTCTCATAAGTGGCTAAATCAAAAGAAATGTACAATATGGCATGTCAGCGGCTGTCATAAGATTTTTTTACAACAAAATAGAATAATATTTTCTAAATTCCTTTGAGCATGTGTTAACATCGTACAAGAAGAGACCTACTTATCGTATACTAGCAATTTAACCCCTAAAAACTGTCTTAAATTTTCTCAACAACTATAATGAGTACGTTGCATATGTGTGATGTATTGTTTTAAAACTAGATCTAATTAGCTTTTAGTTTTGCGAGCACCTCTAACATTGTGGTAGAATCGTTAGAAATTCTGAATCCGTCTTCAACTGGCTGTCCCGGTCTCCGTCTTGTACTCACCCACCTCAGTTCTCGTGCTGCAAGCTGATGCCGGGAGTTTTCAACGTGTATGCTGTGGGTGGCCGGATGGAAGCAGTGTGAGCCACTTCGCTTTGTAAACTGAAGTGGCGATGTAGATGAGAGGTTCGTAACTCTTGAGTCTAGTATTTTACAGCTCTTTAGCTTGATTTATATCCCTAGTCTCATGAGGATATATGGAGAACAAGGTAACTGAGTGAAGCCTATCATCGGGCAGGTAGTGAGGTGGGGGGTGGCATTGGTGGTGAACAGACAAAATAGTAACATTCAGCATAAGAGAACATGAGAAATAAAGAAGACACGACTGAGACTCGGGTATGTTATGCTGATTGAGAAAAAGGTGAAAGCCGTACTTTTTCAAAATCAAAAAGTTGTAACGAGCTGTCCAGAAATAAGTTATAGGGAAAAATAACTAAAAGATAGTAAGAGGAGAGCGATAGAGAGAGTGATGTGAAAGAGGTACAAGAATAGGAAGCTGGCGAAAGAGATTGGGAGGAGGGGAGATAAGACACAAACGAAAAAAAACTACCCCAAAAAGAGAGAAAATGCAGAATTAGAAGCTGAAAAGCCCCTTTTTTTATAACGCAATCGTCTCTTTCAATACCATGAAAGATTAATAATGTTTGAAAAAGCAGCAGTTAAGAGGAATTAAGTTTTTTTCCTAAACTAAGAAAAAAGAAAAGCTCAAGAGCCTACGAGTGCCTTCTAACGAAGTCTTAAATAGCCAGCCGATTTTTGTGCTCAACCATTTTCAACACGCTCTTTACATTAAAGAAAGACGCTTCAAAGATTAGACCTTGTGATGAACCGAGGCGAGATCGAATTCAAAATTCTAAATGTTGACATGTTGCCACCAGAGATGTTCATATTAGAACTATTCCTTTACTGCAAGTTCTTTGCCTCCAAGCCTCTCTAAAGGGAAGCATTCCGGAGGTGGGCAGTATTTATCCCAATCTATTGCCTTGCCTCCAGCAATTCAGATCGAGCATTTTTCACAAGTTGAGAAATCTGTCTCAGGGTAAAATGAAGCTGTGAGCATTAAAGTACTTGGCCCGTGACGTCATAGGGTATATTTGGCGTAACGAATAGGTGTGCGTTTTGCGTGAGGTCCTATGTAACTCACTACAGATGCTTTCCAGCTCCGGCAAGTTCGCCTGTTTACAGCCTCTTCACTTCCGAGTGTTTCCCTCACTTCCTCTATTTCTGTTCTGTCTCTAACATTTCTCTTGACTTTTCTCCATCTTTGATGAAGTCAGGATTGAAACAGTCACTCCAGTTATGTTTTACAACATCACAAGTCACCCAGTACAGTACTGGAAGATATGACTGTGGAGATATTCACTAATTGAGAGCTCTGCTCCAGCGATGTGAGTAAAGTTTAATCTAATTAACTTTTCTCATTAAAAGGTTGTCTTCAAATTGTCCCTTCCGAGTTGCTTGTACAGTATTATCTACTTTTATTTTCTTCCGACGCGGCCTCGGAAATTCTTGTTCTTTTGTCTCGTGCAGATTTATGATATCTTTTACTATTATAAAATATGCCCCTTTCACCTACTTCTCTGTCTGCCTCTTTGCCTGTTAATCTCGTTTTTGTTTTTATCTTAGCATTTCTGCTTAATCAGATAGCTTATCTAGAAAGGAAATTCACCACATTATATCCACTCGTATATTATTAGAAGTAAGTGAGGCGAATAATAGAAATGAAAACTTTGCCAAAAGACATATTCTTTGCCTTCTAAATTAAAAAGAACAGTTTAGGAAATATGACGTTTGATAATACAGGCCCTGATGGTCCTACGTCTCTTCAAATTTTAACATGTTTATGTCACCACTTGTTGAAAAAGGCACGAAGCCTGTACAAACTTATCCGTCCGCACACACGTCGATTGAACATTTCTGCCTGCCGTGAGCAGAACACATCGATCTAGCGCTCAACTGCTGGACACGCCCTTCCTGTCAGCCAATCGTGTGTCTTTTACCACCTGGTCGCCAGCAACTGAACAGAAAGATAGAGACCATAAGGACACAATTACTAGCTGTTTTAGTTTGGGGCTAGAAACTATTCAAAGCACTTACGATTACCATAGGGTAACCTTGAGCGAGCGAGGAACCGGCGGTGGAAGGATATAAAAAAAAAGTTTTCTTTGGTAGTACTGTATTGCCACTGTGCTCTCACATAAAAAGAAAACATTTTATCCAAACTATGAAGAAATCTCTATTTTACCAGATTTGACCAGGACTTCTTGGTAACACAATATTTGTATTGATCCTAGTAGACAATATGAACCGGTCCTTCAACTAGAACATTGTTCTTTTTGGTAGTAAGAAAAATTAAGATCAAACTTTATTGCTGTTTACAAGACGCACCTTGTCTGAATTGTTGTTAAATTCATCTCCAAAAAAATGTTCGTAAACAAATATTTATGATAAGGAAATTTGGATATATATTTATTGTCACAGGTCCATTGCGGATGAGAAAAAAAGCTTAACAAACTAGAAGAAAATGAACAAAACAAAAATCCTGGAACAGAAACGTGTATGCAAACAAGATATGTAAACTTTTCAAAAGCTAACTTAAAACAAGTGAGCTTCTCAACAGACCTAGGGAATGAAATTATTCTAAGGATGCAGTGTGTGAGTTACCTGTAAACTTGGGAGAGCCAAGTAACGATAAAATGCTTAAGTATTCTGAAGGTTACAGACGTTGTTTTTAAAGAAGCCCGCAGAAGATACTTTTGGATAGTGAGAGAGAGAGAAATAGAGAGAGAGAGAGAGAGAG
>BMAT01011046.1:121859-134673 GCA_019649035.1 Elysia marginata
GGAGGAA
Source organism: Elysia marginata (assembly GCA_019649035.1). NCBI lineage: Eukaryota > Metazoa > Mollusca > Gastropoda > Plakobranchidae > Elysia > Elysia marginata. The sequence goes on from BMAT01011046.1 coordinate 121,867, forward strand.
TTAGGCAGCACGTTCGAAGATAGAAAGAATAGACGCGCAGAGCTAGAGAGAGGGGACGAGAGGGTTTGAGGTTTAGAGCTGTCACACCGGGTAACAGCCGTTCTGAGTTATAAATCTTGTAGGTTGACGGTAGGGAAGAAGCCTCTTTGTTTTACAAACATGTTGGACATTGCATTGTGTCTGTATGTAGGAAAGTGCATTTGTATTGTTGGGTATGTGTGGGTGGGTAAAGATGGGTGCAGTGGTCTGCGAAGATCCTTTATAGACTTAAGTGAAAAACTTTGAACTGTTGTGTACGTTGCCGGTTATTGAAGATTAACGTGGGCAAGCAACAGCAATGAATTGGAAGGAATTGATCAGATAGATATACAGATAAGTAAGATATAGTAAATGAGATACATCGACAAATATAAACATAGATGGGTATAATGAAAAAAATAGAAATATCAAATCAATAGACACAATAAGGAAAAAGAAAAAGAAAAGTTAAAAAGAAATAGAAAAGTACAATATTTTTAAACTTGCAGATCAGTTAGGGAAAAAAACCTATAACCAGATTTTAGATCAGTTACGAAAAAAAAACCTATAACCAGATTTTCCCCACATTTGCGAACTGAGGTCGTTTTCCAACAGCGATTGCAAATTTTTTGGGGAACATACTTTCTACATTTATTACAGACTGGTTGAATTGGAAAGTGCATGAACTGTTCATTATTGAGAGTATTAAATTTGGTCACATTAAGGAAGTAACTCGACACTGCTATAGTCCATTATGCTTAGCTTTGTACAATCATGCAAAGAGAGGATGGACTTAAATGTCCTTCGAAGTTCGGTCCAGTTGTAGTAATAGGATTCATGTTTCTATTTTACTATAATGTTCAACAAACGAATGGTTTGTTATAACAGTGTTCCATTTATCTTTTGTATTAAAAACTTATCCAATTTTTCTTTTGGTATGAAAATGTTTGCACCGAAAACCATCCTAATAGTGCAATTAGCAGCGCTAGGATGGGGTGAACACCTAATACTGAGTGGTGAATAAATTGTTTTCATTCGGAGAAATATTGAGCGATCGGATGCTGTTATAGCTACTTTTGGCTGGTCAATCTGAAAGCAAACTGCGATGACCTTCTTTTATGTTGACCACCTGGTTAAGCCCAGTTATCAGCGGGTGCTTAACAGTTTTCATTGATATGTTTTGCCAAAACTACAGATAAGCTTACCAAAAAATTAGTATTCAGTTTCACCAAAATGTCAAGGTTGCTTTGCTACTAGATGAACTTGTTTTTCACCGATGTTGCATTTTTTGCATCTTTGTATAATAAAGCTTTTATCTGCCACAAGCTGAGGTCATATTTTGTGGGTTTTAAGTTTGATTTGGGAAAAGAAAAAAAATATTTTCGAATTTTTTATAATATGACCACAAAAAATTAATGATCACATGCGACGAAACAATGGATACACAGTTGTTACACATAACAAAACTGAGAAAAAAAATTTAAAGGGCGAGAATCATAGCGTTAACAAAATAGGGTTTATCTCTTGGGTGCCCGTCTTCGGACCTTATCTTTATACCTTTCTTTTTTTTTTTTACAACGGCTCTAGTCATTACTTTGATTGATATCTGACGGTATTTTAGAGGATGAAAAAGTTTTGATCATTTTGAAACCATCAAGAATTTTAACATTTTGTTCATTTCCATATTCTCTATTTGGTTAAAATATTCATATTCGTTCCAGTCTATTTCATCTTTCACCGTATCTCTTTCTCTTTCCGACACTTTATGCGTGTCAATCTATGTCCCTGTCTCTATCGATCCTGTTCTCCTTAACCCCACTTGTATTTTCGCACGCCTCTCTTTTATCCATTTTTCTTTTTCTCTGTTTGATTTCTTCATATTTGTTCTCTATCTCTCACTTCTTCTAACCCTTCTCTTTTTTAAGCTTCATCTCTCTGCCTCAGTCTTTTCTCTAATACTACCCCCCACCTATAGAGTTTGTCTCTACCACCCCTTTATCACGTATCGCACATACCCCCCCCCCCCTTCTTCCGAAACAGGCTCAACTAATTCTTAGTTTTACAAACTCACACAAAACGAGAGGGTGGTGGAGTTGGAGTTAAGGAGGTTCAGAATCAACAATTTCCGATAACACCCCCTCCCACGGCTCCATTCAGCATGAGTCTTCTCCCATCATCGAAACCGCAAGGATTTGGGAGGACAATTTCCCTTCAATTTGTAATCTTCCACGCTGAAAAGGGACCATGGCACATAGAAAAAAAAGAAGATAAAAAGTGTTAAATCTTTAAGAGGACAAGAAAATAGCTCTTTTAAGAAAATTGCCGAGTGCAGTGGCCTTTTTTCTGAACTAGAGGAAACTAGCGGGAGGAACAAACTCTGGCTTTGAATCTGATGGCTTCTTTTGCTTCTCATTTCCTCCAAGTTCGGGTTTTTAGAAAAATGTTAAATTAGTATGTTTTACGCCTGTTCAGTTTTGAAGTCTGCGTAGCTGTTGTGGGTTTTGTTTTGCGTTCTTTTTTTTCTCTGAAACTTCCAGTCGAGAAATAATCGAATTCCATGTTCATCTTGGAAAACCCAGTTTATAGGTTTTTGAGCAAATTTGGAGAGTTTGAAGAAGATTCTACTACACATAGCAATAAAGACATATATAAGCCTAATTTTTAGATCGCATTTACTTAAAAAAAACAACAAAAAAACAAATTGTAGGCGGAAGAACATACATGTACTTAAATGAATTATAAGGTCGCCCGCTTCCCAACTTCGTTTGGTTGAACTCTGTGAAATCTGCATCGTCTAAACCTTACCTCAGATCTAGAAATCAATTTAGAAAAGCTAGATTAAGAGCTAGATCTAGAAGACATCTAGCTCTGAGGGTGCCATTTTACTTGCAGTTTAGACTCTGCGTTTTCTTGTATTCTTCCGTTTGAGCATCAGGTCCTCTAAGCTCTGCGCGTTAAGTTGTTTTGTTTAATTTTTTAAAGTTAAAAGTTGTTTTCAGGCTTATATGCATGATACATTCTGTTTCTTTCAAACACAGTGGGTTTTCGAATAAATAAAGAAACAATAGAATAACTGGTTTTCGTATTTCACACTTTATTTGAAAACGTCAGTGAAGAATATTCATGGCTTAAAATGTTAATGTTAATTTTGGTGAGGATTTATTTCTCTTTAATTAAAAAAAAAGCAGTTGCAATATGGATGTGTCCAATCATAAATGCAATATTGAAAAAAAGGCAAATCTTAAACATTCACCGCCCACATAATGTACTTAATCCAGGTTTCATTTTTGCTCCTCCATTTTTATTTTCAAGTATATACCATTATCTTACGCGGGACTTCCACCAGAATGACAATTTGAGTATTTTCAGCCTCTTTTCAGTTTTTAAAAGAAGAAATAAGGTTGAACAAGGAGTAAAACCGCCATTGTAATGCAGGTGTACTTAGGTTCCCTGCTGCGATTTCTTGGGCTAAGCTAGTACATCGGGATTATCCAATGCATTGTGGAAACTAATCCGAGAATCTGTCTTTGAGCACGTCGCAGGATCTGCTTCGCTCGCAGATTGTGTGGTAGGACTTAAGCTTGCTGTGTAAACGAACGCAGCCCAGATTTTTAAATAATAAAGCCGGGATATATGTCACTTTGGCCAGGAATTTTCCTTCGGGGATCGATTTGAAGTTCTTGCTGTGATGAAGACATGGGGTCTTCAGTTATTCATAGCATAGTTGATGCAGGCAAAGGGGCGCTTTAATAGGCCGCCTAGGGTGTTGGGGGTTTATTTATCACAATGCTCTAACACACTCACTCCGAGTGCTGTTTGTAGCTTGTCGCTTCTAGACTCTATGTGGCGCTACATCAAAGAAATAGAACTAAGGAAAGCAGAAACCTGCGAAACAGCATACATGTGTATCCAACGCGCGGGGCTGAAGGGTCAGCGACAGTGTGACATTATTCTTATAGTTGATTAATAAAACTGTGCTGGCCACTGAAACTTGCAGATAACTTAGATAATTCATACTTTTCATAGTCGTTGTGAAAAATGTGTAATCTGTAAGAAGTGTGGTCACATTTCTATAGGTTGCAAGCTGCACTTTCTGCCAATGGACAGAAAAGCTCTTTCATGTTTCTGTATGAAGATATAGCCATTTGAACCCGGCATGGGCGAGACTTCTGGATTTTCATAAAGGGGAGAAAATTGCGTTTAAAATTTAGACAACTTTACTGTACAGGTGTAGAGGCCTTCGAAACCATGCCAATTAAAATTAAAGATATTAAACATGAAATTTCAACATGAGTCAGGTGCAAAGACTTTTTAGAAATGTTTTACCGTAAAAAAAAATGTCCTAAACGCCCACTAAACTTTGAAAGCCTATATCCCAAAACTCGGCCATTCGACCTACGACTCATTTGGATAGAATGCGAGACACTCTTTAGTGCATTTGCGATTTGTTGTTTTTCGTTTACCATCCCCATACCATACGTCTTCTGCCTGTCTATATTTCTGCCTGCCTAATTTTTTTTTTATTTCTTCCCCTCTCTATACTTTTCTATGAAAGCATTATTGATTAAGTGTACTTTTTCAATCATTAAAAGTATATCCAAAATGGAAAAATCCATATTGCTGCTTTAAATTCGACATCCATTTATTTTCACACTGCTCATTACATGTCAATTCATAACCTCCAATCTATTTACTTTGATCACACTTTCTCTCCCAACAAGCAATTGACTTAACTATTAAATTCCTATTTTCTTAGTCACACTGTTTTCAAAGAATCAGAATAATTAAAAACGCACTGTCTTTTTACCAATATTTCTTAATAAAAAGATTATTTAGTTAATTGATAGTGCGATTGCACTGCATAATAAGAATGTGTTGCTCTGCGGTATGAGGTGTCACAAGATTCAAGTTAAATTCAGTCCTACCTAACAATGTTCACTGAGCAAAATATTTCTGCATCAAAGTTGTCTTTTGCACATAACGACCTTTTGTCACAGCGACGTATACAAATAAAACACCCCCCCCCCCTATCCTAGAAAAAGGACGTATTAAAAATTAATACCCCCCTTCTGCAATTACATCAACTTTTTGTTTATTCTAAATTGAGCAATTTTTTCTAAAAAATTACCTTGCTGTCATTCTGAAACCGTCACAGTAACCTCACCCTCTCTTCATCAAATTACAGCTGATATTTTAAGTGAAGCTCAAACAAACAAATAAGTATAGGACTCCACATCATACAGATAACTCCACACTCACCAGGTAGTTTAAAACATGACTGTGGACAACACCAGTGACAGTGCGCTGGTTTAGAAGAAAAGCAACACTTTTCATGACCCATAGTCATTATTTTTCTAGACGTTGTCGAATCGATAATGTTTTGTTCTCAAGGTGTAGCAAAGGGCTAATGTATGAATTTATGAAAAATTCTGTTAGGGTAGCTCTCTTTAGGAAATGGTGATTCTTTGGCTAGTGTCACCGTACGAGTTCTTCTAATAAACTATCGACGACCCCAGATTAAGAGCTCGCTGAAGGTGCGGCCTTTTCAATTTTACACAAAAGAGAGATTCATCATGAAAGAGCATCATAACCACATTCACGCAATGCCATCTATCGAATCGACAGTATGTTGTTTTAAAATGGAGCAACATTGAATGGGTCTAACCCAGTCGTGAGGATCACGAGAAAAGCCACAGCTTGTGTTGATATATGTTTTATCTGAGATCCAGATCTTAACAGTATTACACAACAAGCCCAGAGAGATTCACCCATACCTAAGCTAGGCACGCGTTTTTTACATACAATATAGTTTTTAGTACCCGTCCTATAAAAGACGGCTCGTGCTACCGCTGGCGCGAGTCAGCGAGACCCGGTCCTAATTGAACCTGTCCACCCCCATTACTACAGGTAACTCACCTGGGCACTCGTCTGGAAGAGATGGAACTGGTCAACTAGCGAAGGGAACTTGAATCTCATTCACAACTACAAAGTTGAGGCCTGGCTTTGAATTTTTTTTTTATTGAAAGAACGGCTGTTGCTGCAAAATGTAAATTTTATTTATTTTCATTTAAATCAATCAACTTCATGTAATGTGAGTGGTGTGACAACCGTTCTGCTTTTCTATGAATATATTTTCCAGTATTGGATTCATTGATTTAGATAAAGTGTACACTAAATCAGATATTCATTCTGAAACGTAGGCTTATCTTTTCTTAATTTGGACTTTGAATAATAGGAGAAGGGTTGTGATCTCATTCTTCAAAATTTTGTGAAATAATGGAAAGTCAGTGAAGGAAAAAAAAACCAGGTTAATTTATTTCTTATGCCTCAATGTTTTAATCTTTCCTCTCCTTTCCATTTTAGTCGAATCCCTGCCGCTTTCTGGCAGTTTTGTTATTTCAAAATATTTACAAATTCAATGGCATCACAATTTAAAAATCTGTCCAAGGAATGTGGCTACATGTTGCTACAAAGGACTTTTTAACCCAAATCCTAGAGTTTTCTGCACCAAAATATATTACCAATCACAGAAAAAAGTGAAATTTGAGGGAACTTCCTTTTTTCTAAAGACAACTTACATGCCACCTGTAAAGGGGAACTGATTTAGCAGAGAGGGGAAAACTCACACAGAGGGGATCTTAAAATTTAAAGCCCAAACTAGGAGTCACAACTGGAAATTTGAAACGTCACTACAAGGCTCTTTATAAACCCTGAAGTCGTTGAACATGTAAAGAAGGATTTAGGATCCGCGCATGGGCAAGTTTAAAGTTACAAATGGCGGTTTCCGGTTTGTGTCAGTTGACCACCAGAGTGGAGTACTGGTTTACAACCCACCTGGCACTGAAATTGGAGAGAGGGAGCCTGAAATGGACAGAGTGAAGAGAGAAGGTAAACAAAGGAGAGAGTGAAAATAATAAAAAAAAAACATGTAAAGCAAACCAGAAAGATAAAGACTGTGGCGCAGAACAAGGTTTGGGGAACAGAAAGAAAGAATCGCAATGTTTCAAAGAGCTAGAGAGAGAGAGAGAGGAAGAGAAGAAAGAGATGCATATAGAAGGAAGGGTACACGGCATTTTTCCTTCTTTGGAGAAAAAAAAAGCGAAAAGGGGGAAAAGATACGAACAAGAAAAAAAGTTTAGTTAAGAACGTCGGCAAATGAGCAACAGAGAGAGAGAGAGAGAGAGAGAGAGAGAGAAAGAGAGAGATTTGTTGGGTATCTTTTCCTCCATGCTTAGAAGACAATCTCCAGTGTCCCGGAACTGATAAGGCGTCCGCCGACCACCAAGATGTGGGCCCGCCCACCTCCGCTCCGATTCCGATACGACACGTCATAAAGTAGAGCCCTCTACAAAAGGCCCCAATAACGACATGGAGACGAGCTGCAGTTTATTGCCTGTGTAGCTCAAGTTTCCAGAGGCAGCGACAAGGAGCAGGGCCATGCTTGTTCTTGGTTAATCCCGCCCACTCTCTCTTACAGATGTCCCAGGTTGGATATAACCATCTCAACCTTTTTATCCTTTATTTATTAGGATTTCTAAGCCCAGGTTTCACTAAATATCATTCTGCTTTGCTTTCCATCCCTTTTTCCCCCAATACACTCTCCTTATCTCTCTCACTCTCTCTCTCGCTTACACTTTTGGGCTATTCCAATCATTAGAATAAGAATCAAAAATTAAACATGTACATGTATTATGTTATTATGTGCCCCTTTTTTGACTGATCTTTTCTTATCTCATTTCAACCAAGCATCTTTTAAGCAATGTTTTATCAACAGCTGCCCCCACTCCCCCGCTCTGTTGCAAAGGTCTAAACTACATCCACATGCCCAAATTCTCATTTATTAAGACTCCGTCAAGCGGATCCCATATGCCTGGACGTGGAGGCAGAATGAGGATCTGAAGTGCGGAGCCCCAAGCGTCCCCAAGTCCAGAGGTCATAAAAAACGCATTGCCGTTGTCCGTGAAGCGGCGGGTCCCTAACGCACCATATTTGTCGAGGTGGACAAAAGCTCGAACAATGTGACACGCCGGATGGGCCATCTCGGGGTTTAGAATCCTTCGGGGAGACCGCGTCATAAACAAGCTTCCTGACAACATCATTTTCTTGTGCGGTGGACGACAGGGCCGTTCAGCTACCGGCAACAACATGAAGCCAATTTCTAAAGGTCTCCACGGGTGAATTCGTATAACTTGAGCACTCTCGATCTCACGCGGAGAAGCACCCAAACTTTTTTAAAATCCTTATCGAGCAAAAACAAATACATGTATTTTTGTTTTTTCTGTAAAATGATACCACCTGTATCGAAATGGTAACATTGAATTTATTTCCACGCTTGTATTGAAATGTTTGATGGAACTGCTTTTTTTTGTTCGTTAAATCCTTGTATGCGATACTACGAACTGAGCAAGACATCAGATAAAAACGCGCAAGTGCTCTTCAACTGCTACATCAATCGCAAAATAGTCGCTTTCTAAAAACAAATACACAAGACTGGCCCATTGAAAATTGGAATAAGAAGGAGATAAATGTGGAAAAAAACACACACTCACTCACCATTACATAGGGTTTCACACAAAGATAGAGGAGAGAACGAGAGATAGAATGAGAGAGAGTGAGTGGAGAGACAGGGAGAGATAGATAAATAGATAGAGAGAGGGAGGGAAAGGGTGGCAAGCGAACGTTTACGCCTTTTTACCTTTCATTTATTAGTTTCTCTAATTTTCTCTTTCTGGATTCGTTTAATATAAACCTATTACTTTAATGACTTATGAACTTTACATTTTATGTTATAACCTCATTCAATTCTTCAACTATGACAAGTGTTAAAGCGACACCATCTTGGCTTGTTTGTGTGTGGCATAACACGATTGCAAACAGCTGATGAGATAATTGTTTGAAAGAAAAAAATTGAGCCTGCAACGAGCCCCGCAGAATGTGGTAGCTTTACCCATGACGTTCTGTAGAAGTCGTTGTTCGGTTAGTGAATGGTCACCACAGTCCGGACTCTGACCACTTCTTGTCTCGGATTTAGCGTTGGCCAACTTTATTTTTTTTACAAAGTCTGGAAAATTGGATTGTGGTATAACAGGGATGGCGATAACAAGTCTCTCTGCCGTAAATACGTTCACGCACGTCTTAAGGCTTTTTTATGATTGTGCGCACATTGTTTGCCGGTACTCGACGTGTAGGGTGTTATGTGCTAGAGGACAATACAGAAAAGAAAATTGGAAATAAGAAAACAAAACGGAGAGAGGGAGGAGAGAGAGAGAGTGAGATAGAGAGAGAGATGGCGATAGTGATGAGATTGGAGAACAAAAGCGAACCCAAGCTGTGTCGTGAATACATACAGTACAAGATAAATAATAGAAAAATATGTTAATACACTTTGAAAAAAGTTGTAAAAAGATTGAACAGGTGGAATCCTCAAAGCTAGGTACTGCATTGTTCAATACTTAAAACTCATTTTTTGTTCGTCCTCGTAAGCAAGCCTGGTTCGAAGTTTTCCAAGTTGTGTCATCATTAATTTCTATTCCCATCTTTTGTCGATGTCTATATTACCAACACCAGTAACAAGCCTTAAACCCAGTGATATCAACAATAGCATCTGCTGCAGCAAACATCCGATTTCTCTCGAGATTTCAGTGTTGATCAGGGTCAGTCGAAAATTAAGCTTTGACAACAGCAGGTGGACTTTGCCTGCCTCTCTTCCTCCTCTCTTCATTCCCATTATACCTGGCAATCTTTCAGTTTACTTGTCCGTTTTTGTTTCTTTTTCATAAACATTTTCTCTCTATCCTTTTCTCTTGATCTGGCTACATGTTTCCCATTCTTGCCTCCTTTACCTGCTTCTTTTAAAACCTCCTGTCTTTCCGTCCTTATACCTAGATGAGCCGGCAAAATTAAAGAAACAAAAAAGGGAAGTCGTTTTTTTTTCCGTGGGGGACTGAGAGGCAGAAACGAAAGAATCTTTATCTACGTGTGAAAGAGAGAAAATTAACATCTTTAATAATTTTTAAGTCATTATTTTATTAATTTTCAGCGGAATTTAAAACTGCTGTGGCCATGGCGGCTCCTTTTCATCCAACAATAATGTGTTTGTAGCAAGTTAACTATGTTGTTTCCGCATCTATTTTTACACTATCTTCTTTAAAATTTTGCATCCCCCCCACCTCTATCCCCACTTCTTTCTCTGTCCTTCTTTTTGTGTTACATTCTACACTTCCGTAACCGCCAATACAAAAAGACATTCTCTGACGTTCTTTTTACTTTTTGCGCTCTTCATAAAGATACGTTGTAACTCTCCACTGTGAAGTTCGCAAACACTTGACCACGCTGTAGGAGAAAGAAAAAAGCTACACTGGCCAAGGCAAGTCTGGATCCACCTGGGGTTAGTTCTATAGACATTGCCAATCTCAAAACTTTACACTCTCATTCAGTCTGGCTGCACCCCCCCCCCCTTTCTCTCTCTCTCGTTCTCTGTCGTTCCACGATCTTCCACATTCTCCATTGTCGGCGAGGGGGTCAAAAAGTGTTTGCTGGCCAGCTCAACATTCTTGAGTGGACAATACTGACCAATACGCTCCCAAACAATCGCTGGCTGGTCGCGTCCAGGCAAGCGTGTTCACCCGTTCAGGGGGGTGTCCAAATCATCGGCAAAGACCCGATCTCCGTCTGAATTGTGAAAGGTTGGGAAAAGAAAACAAGAGATACACTGGGCCCTGTTCTCACACCTGGTCCAAGATGTACATACTATGGGAGTACGGCTTTCAAGGTTCTTGATCAGCACTGCGATCGACCAGGGCTTGACCTGTTGACCAAAGCATTGTCCACTCGGTGCTGATATGGTAGCCTAGAGTCCGGACATCCAGGTGTCAATAGTCAATAGTGACCAAGTGGACGACGAGTTACTGACTCGAGATTTTTACCACATGGGTGGGTGTTTGGGCAGGACGTTGGTATTGCGCCACCCATTTTTTAAAGATTGTGATTGACGATCACCGCGCTATCGAATTTTCAAAAACGTAGGTTTACGTGTGTACGTTGAAGATAGAGTGGTAAAGTGTAACCAGCACATAAGCAATTAACCCTAAACTTTGAAATCGACTGCTTTTTTTAAAACGATATTTTTCCTTTTCTTTTTTATCTTTGTGTAACTGCTCTTTAAAATGGCAAGTTGGTTGACGATTCTAGATTCTATTTTATAGATTGAAAGTGAAAATTGCGTGAATCCAATACAAAAATGAGATTAGTTTATAGAGGGAGAATGAACGAGAACGACCATTGGCGGTGAAAAAGATATTACAGAACAGACAGAGAGAGAGAGATAGATAGATAGAGAGAGAGAGAGAGAGAGAGAGAGAGAGAGAGAGAGAAACCGTAACAGGAAACTCCTAACGAAAAAAGCACAGCAAAGTGTGACATTGTGCTACGCCACCCGCCCGCTTCCGATGTTGACCTTTCACTGGTCAGTCCCAAACGTCCCCACTCTAGGCCTGCTTCGTGAGTTTGACCAGTGTCCACCACCAGCCCTGGTTCCTCTGGATCCTTTGAGTTGTCACGGACACTAAGTCCGAATTACCAGTGGGCCGAAAACAAACTTTGGGGCTCAGGAGTTTGACTGTAGATGTCTTTATGACTCAGACTTCGATCTCTGACTTCACAGTTTGCTCACAGCTACGTGTAGTTAACCTGCCAAACCCACTGAACGGTGTTGCCAATGGCAGTGCCTGAAAGAATGGGCTTCAGTACTGTAAGAAAAGTAACGCTATAAGATAAAGTTGCTTTTGATCTTTCCTTCCCGGTAATGCAAAATAAAAAGAATAAAAACTAAAACCTTGGTGCATTTTTCTTTCATCTTCTTTTCCTGATGTTGACCAAACTCTTTCTAAAACCAATGTCTGACTGTATGTTTGTCTCCATGACTGTGTTTAACTGTGTCCCATCTTTTATCTTTTTCGTACTTTTTTTCCTACCTTGTTTTGTTTTTCATCCTCCCTTGCCATCTCCATTCCTTTGTACTTCTACTCCTATAGTCCGTCTTTTTCACCTCTCGATTTGTCTCCCCTTTTCTCCTACCACCACCACTTTCTTACTCTTTAACCACCCATCTCTCTTTCTTGCTGTCTTTGTCATTTCCTCAACTTCATTCCCTCCATTCTTCAATTTCTTATATTTTTGTAACCTCACACTTTTTTAAAATCATAGTTATAACTTTGAGTTTGATCCAACACTTAACGACGAATAATTTTTAGTGAGTACAGAAAAAAGTCTGAAACTGCAATGAACCATTTGAAGTCTTGATAATTCAGGATAACATTTTTTTATCTCATAGCGTTGTTTCACGTCAAACCACTTGGAATTTCTTGCGTCAAACGATTATGAGTATTCAAATCACGAGCACTCCAGTTTAAAAAACGTAAAGAACATACATGTGCACACTCACACATTTCAACGAAACCGTTTTGTGTCACCTTAACTTTCCTAAATTACTTTAAAAAACACCACATTCAGTCCGTTTCTGTTATTTCATCGCTAGCTAACTTAGAAAGGAAAGATTTTCGAGTATGATTAGATGAGGCGATATTTTCTCCTTTCTCTCGCGCGGCTCAACTTGTCTGTTGAAAACGAACATTATGCAAATGCATTTTTCCTGTCAAGAGTACTTAAGTTCGCGCAGGCGCGGCCGTTTGACGACTGCTCCGCCAGACGGCTTGTGATGTCATCGGCAACGGGGTATTATGGGATGGGAATCAAATCTCCTTAGTTTGCATATTGGTGTGCGCATTTTTC
>BMAT01011046.1:197047-208816 GCA_019649035.1 Elysia marginata
CTTTCTCTCAATGATTCTATTTTTCACTTTATATAACTCTTTTCACTCTTTTTAGCTTGATTTTTTTCCTAGCCTCTTCTTTCTCTTTATCATTTGCTATAACTGTACTTTTTTTCTATTTCTTTGCTTCTTATCTCATTAGTTTTACCCTTTTTTAGGAAATTGTTCATGTCCTTTTTTTTTATTCGACTACCCTCTATTTTCTGGCCCTCTATTTATATCGAACTTTATCAAAGCATTTTTCTACTTTTACTAACCATTTTGTCTTTCCTTTATTAATATTTTTGGGTTCCTTCGTGCCCCAATCCTATCCGAAAAAAAACCGAATATTTATTGCAATTTTTACAAGTCCGCTCTCTAACAATTATGGTACTGATTGTGTTCCTCTGGCTCAACTCCTTCTCCCTCTTGTTCATTTCTTTCTCTGTTTTGTTCACATCTGCCTCTGTCTCCATCTATACTCACTCCCATCATCACTCAATCACGACAACTTTTATTCTGACTTTCTTCCTCTTATTTTTAATGTTTTCACTTTCTCTTTTTCTGTATATTTTTATTTGCTCTCTCTATGTTAGATGATTTCAGTTTCTCTCTCTTTTTTTTTCCTACCCTTTTCTCATTATTATTCGCTTAACGAAAGCCCTGCCCTGTTACCTTAACCCCCGCCTCTTCTTTACTCTCACTTACAAACAGCATCTCGGTACCCTCATCCCTTGGCAACCAGTGTTCAGAAGTCCTCATCTACCCGACGACCTTATCCCATCACGAAGCACGGCCCAGCACGGCCCACTCGAGGCCCGGACTAGCTGCAGCGGAGATTCACGGAGATTTCCCCCAGATTGCCCTGGAACCCGAAGACCCCTATTCTTCTCTGCGACAGGGCGAAATCCCCTGGCAAATCCGTCATAACTCCATGGTCCAGGGAGGCAAGCTTTCGTAAGGATGCTCGATAAGCCATCTGAACGAGAGGAGCACCGGTCTGTGATAACAGACGGATCTAGGAAAAGAAGAAGAAGAAGGAGAAGATAAAGAAGAAGAAGAAGAAGAAGAAGAAGAAGAAGAAGAAGAAGAAGAAGAAGAAGAAGAAGAAGAAGAAGAAGAAGAAGAAGAGGAAGAAGAAGAAGAAGAGGAGGAAGAAGAAGAAGACATATTATTGCTTTTTAGCAAGGACTTACGCGACTGAGGCATGTTTAGGGAGGGTGGTGGAGTTGAGAATAAGTTGAGAATAGGAGTTGAAGAAGGAGGAAGGAAAGATTCAGAAAAACTTATGGCATCTGAGATAGCAACAGATAGGAATACATCATTACATGTATACAGAGACATACATATATTAAAATACATAGGAAGAGTTACACATCTAGAGAGACACAGAAAAAGAAAAGAAGACGGGCATAGAGAAAGAGAGATAGGAAGGCATTTAGAATGCGATGGCGATACTGTAAAGAGAAGGAAAGGATTGTCTCTTACTTGAGATGAAAGATGAAAAGAAAAGGCTGACTAGACAGAGTCTGATGAGAAAGAAAAGCAAATAAAGAAAAATAATAGGACGGAACATATTAGAAGAAAAAATCTTACATGTAAGAAAAATGTTCTTAAACCATAAATCTAAACTTTGTTGAACTACGGGAAATTAGTTATCCTAAACTTAACTGAAAAAATAATATTGCTTTTTAGCAAGGACTTGCGCGGCTAGGGCATGTTTAGGGAGGGGGTGGAGTTGGAGAATAGGAGTTCAAGGAGGAAGAAGGAAAGATTCAGCAAACGTATGGATCTTCATAACGACAGAGGCCAGTATTCGCATCATAGGAAGAAAGATGGGAAGGCTTGAGATCAGCTCCCGATGCAAGCCATGATGAGAAGAGTTGTAATCTTTTAATCTCCCAAAGCAGAGGGTGGACTGCCTGATTGGTTGACTGGGGTCCTTTTGTACTTGTCACTATTGCCGTCCGCAAGCCCTCCCTCTTCAATCCCACCCCTTCTTTGCTTTTTCCTCTTGAAGGATTGTCTAAAGAAAGAAAAAAATGAATGCTCATTCTTCCTCACTAATCTTTCTTGATCGCTTCCTTCACAAGCAGATTTCACTTCGTACTCTGTGTTTTGTTTTCTTCTCAGTCTTGTTCAAGAGTTTTCAAGAGAAACAGCTTGAATCTGGTCTTCTTTTCTGAAGGACTTTATATCGTCTTTTTACCACTCCCATAATTCCTCCCTCTTCTACTGTCCATCCTTCATTCACACTATTCCGTTAAATCACAGGACACTACAGCAGAGATCGTAAATTTTTCCTTTATAACTCTCCCAAAACTGCAGAGATTGAGTTCCAAACATCTATAGAAGGGTTTCCCTGGATCGTAGATCAAATTAATGAGAATCAAAGCATGATATATGTCTTATTTTGAAGAAAAAGAAAAAAATCGAGATGATTCTTTTCTAGGAACTGTCTGGTTCTTTTCCCCGGCCCTCGCGTATAAAGGTGGCTAAGAAGGTTATGAGATGTAATAACTGCTCTTCAAATTGTGTACCTTTGTTTTACCCTGGTGGTGGAATTCCTTGTATAAAAATCGCTGTTCTTTCAGCCTACTGACCATTCAGATAGTCAATAGGTCAACTTCTGGTTTGGCAATCTTTTAAATCTCGGTGTATCAACAAACAACAAGAAATTCAGATATAGTCTTCCACCAGCTTTTCACCAGCTGTATATTACACATCAGAGTTGATTCAACTGATATTTCAGAGCCTTACATACAATACCGGTGCTAGGTAGGCTTCAAATTCTAGCTTTTTACAAATTTCAAACACTGCCCATTATTATGTAGTCAATTACCATTAAGGTGGGGTAACTGAGGAAAGTGTGGCTAATTTGTTTTCCCAAGACAATTACAACATACACTGTACGTCGTGGTTGAAATGGATCACGCAATCGCCGGAATCACGAGCCTGATGCGCAAACAACTGAGCCATGCTACCCGTAACAAATCAATCAAACATGCAATAAATCAAGCATTTTATCTACTCATCTACAAAGGAAGACAATGTGAAATTTATCTGGCATACATTTCAAAGCCTTTTAACATGCATGTAATCCATGTATAATAATGTTTATTGTTTATCCCAGATAACTTGCCCCTTCTACGAACGGTGAAAATAAACTATGATGAGAGCAACAGCGCGCCATGACATTACTAAAAAACATGCTTTAGAGGTTAAAAGGTAAGAAAATATTAATAAAAGTTGTGTTACGTACATTCCCTTTCAAATGTTAATAGCTTAAAACTGCCGAGACCGAGGTCTAACTGTAGTGTTAGATCTCCGCGCAGATTAGATGTATATTAAATCTAGACCTAGATATACCTTCATTTTCATTTATGTGTATAGTCAACCTACAACTCCTGTTATTTTTATGTTACAAAATTCTGGACATTAAAGCGGAAAGCTTTTAGTTTTACGCTCCATTTTGTCAAACGTTAAACACAAAAGCTTTTTATTAAGGCTGTGCACATTGCAAAAAAAAATGTTGCATTTCGCTATCAAAATGGCCGACGATCCTCGAAGTTAGAGTATAACTATTTTGTGCTAAGGATCAATGTAAATTAGGGTTACATTAATTCATTGAACAAAAGAGTTTTACTACAACTGCCAGGAGCGTTTAGCATTTTGATAGCCAGACGCTGTATTTACGTAATGTGCACAGCCTCGATAAACAAACACTTGCTTCGGTATCCTTGAACGGGAGGTTCCCCAAAAGGTGCACTATGAAAGTGTGCAAATTTTATTGTTTTGCCTGGGCACCCTTCTAGAACATCTTGAACATCTAGCTCTGACAAAGGCTAGCATTCAAATCTCGGTAGAAACTTTGACGCCGATTCAGATTTTAAATACCGAAAATGAACTCCTCTAGGCCTCTCGATTCGATTAAATAATTATATGCCTATGTAATTTTTAGAGGATGAATGATATCTTTCAAATGTAACTTTTTTAAAGCTTTGGGTTGTCTTGCATCCAAAAAGGATCTAGGAGATACTGACATTTTGAACCTTAGCTCTTTTATAATAAATGCCTCCCTGTATTATATACTAACCTGAAATTGGAATATTCTAAAATGCGCCAGGTGTAATATGTGAAATCTTATACATCACAAATATTTCATAAGTAACCTAACATACATACCGATTTTGGTCTCAACAAAAGAACGACCTGTTTGATTTAGTTCCTGTTGTTGTTGTTGTTATTATTGTGCTTGGAGTTTCTTTCTTTCTTTAGTACTTTCTCTCTCGCTCATCTACTTTCGTTCTTCCTGCCTTGGCCTTTTTCTCCCTCTTTCACTCTGTCCGTGATTTCCATCCATGAAAAATTTTTTCTTATCGAGACAAAACGTGCCAATTTGATGAAGCCCTCTACTTGTAGCCTCCATGTGAACGTGTCAAACCATATGAAATTTCACATATGAAGAGAAAATAACAATTTTGGATAACCAGACAACCATTTGGAAAGCAGTTCCCCCTATTGTATGTGAGCACCTATCTTTTTTGTGATATATCCACTTCATTTTTTATGTTCTTAATCCTTAATACTCTTGACTTTTTTTAGCCTCTTTCACCTAACCCTTTCCACCCTAGTTGCTTCTTTTCGCATCTCATATTCACATTTACCACCTCTTAGATAACCGAAGCGCATAGATTTGTGTCTTAACATCTCTGACCCTCTCCGTCGCTCGCATCTCTGGTGGCAGTCCCCTGGTCCCAGGGATAGTTTTCTGGGGATCTGCCTCCGCAGCGATGTTCAGATAACCTCTGAGCCTGCGGGACTGTTTTTGTCTCTGGGGGTTTTCTACACCGATTTTGGTCTTAACATCTTGGAACTCTCAGAAAAGATTTTTAAAAGACGAAAATGGACAGTGGAGAAGACAGAGAGGCGAATGCACGGACAAGAAAAAAGGGCAGGGAGGGGCTTGCGACAGTCACATTAGGGAATAAAACTGACATTATGTATATAAAAGCTTAGAGAAAAAAGTTTTAAAATATTCTCACAAGGTATTCTAAAGCTTAATTCACTTAGCAAGATTGTTCGGCTTTTATATTTCAGCGCAGTCCATTCAACCCATTTACCTTAAACCAATTGCTGAATTCAAATCACAAACCAAAATAATGTTAAAGCCATTGTGATCTTAATTATCTTAATATCTCGTATTTTATTTTTTGTCCTGTGCCTTTCCTAACATGTATGGGCCTGAAATTATCTATATAACTACCGCATTGTTAGTGGGTTTTTTTTTAATACGTTAGTCTTTTATTGTATGAACGCTTAACACAAAAATACTCACATTATTACCTGGTCCACCATGTGTATACCTCGAATACCCCTAATACTAAGCTTTATACCACTTCCTAAAGAGCTCCGTGATAGATACTACATAGATACGATACATTTAGTTTTCGAATCCGGAGGCTCAGAGATCCGATTATGGCCTGGAAGGGTCATGTTTCCTGGACCAGTTCAATTATAAACCATTAATCGGTTATAGGCTGATAAAGTTTTTGTTAAAATGCCATAAGACGTGTGCCAACATTTTTAACGGCTGCTCCTTTGTAAGATCAGATGGCAATTCGGTAGGAAATAGTGCTTACAAAGTGCGCCTTAAGCTTTGTAATGGGTTTAGTACTATAGTAACCTGCTCTTAATTTTCGCTTCGCGCCTTTCTCAATTTTTCTGCTTATTTGCCTCTCTATTTGTTTTTGTTTTTTTGTTGTTGGTTTTTTTTTGTAATCTCTTGACGCCTACCTATTCGTCTACCTATACTTCTAATTTTATATACCCTTCAATCAACCTATGTGGCTACCTATACATCTATATACCCATTAATCAATCTATCTATCTAACTGCCTATTTATTTATCTTACTCTTTGCCTGTTTCATCTGTTTTATATCTATCTGTAAGTCTTTCTATTTTTTACCTGTTTCTTCAAAGGTTTATCGACCCATGTACGTGCCTACCGTGTTTTCTACAAAATTATCTATCGTTACCATACCTCACTTTTCTTTGTCCAAAACATAAGTCTATGTTTGTTTAACCTTTGGTCCACATGGTCCACGATTGCACAGACTGCACATATCACTGTAAATATTATCGTCATTGTTGTTCTTTTTCAACATACTTTCTCCGTTACCTTTGCATTTCCACCTGGAGCTGCTACGTTTCTGTACTTTGTTTTCACCTATCTAATTAGCTAATCACTTTTCCGCAATCAATACAAAAATAGTTTCTTTTCCCTTTCCCCTGCTCTTTTTAACTCTCTGTCTCTGTCTGTCTGTCAGTCTCTCTTTCTCTCACTGTCTGCCTCTCTCTATCTAGCTATCCCTCTCTCCCTCTTCCCATAAGAAAAAAATGCATTTCCTACATCTTGCATAAAAGTCGAATATATATCAAATATATCTGTCCAATCTGTCTTTATGTAGTTTCTCCCTTGCCCATATATGCCCAGCCATGCTTTTTGTTCTTTCCATTTTGTCATTTAAGTCACCCAGGCTCTGTGAAATACATTTTATTTTCTCTGTTTTCCTCTTCCTTTTAATTTCTCTCTTTTCTGCATCTCATCTTTTTACTGTTCATACTATCTTTTTCTCTTTCCCTTTCTCCTTCTTTCTCTCTTTTTTGTAGGCAGCCTTGGAGCGACCCTTCTCGAAAAAAGCAATTAACTTTTTATCGATTGGTTATCCGAAGCAGATTGTGAGCGACAAGAGAGAACAAGCAAGGCATAGCGTAGAGATACATATCTCTAAAGGCAATGGGGGGTGGGGGGAGATTTTTCTTCATAGTGTAAAAAAGAGCATAATTTTTTTCAGCAAAACTTGTTGACAGTGATTTAACGAATATTTCGTTAGCTTTATCTATGATAACGAAGACGACAACGTGAGAGCGATATAAGATTATATTTGGATATAATAATTTTTAACATGGGTATTAGATGTCACCTGGAAAATAAAATAATATGTTTTTACTCATAATAATCACGACAAAGTCTGCGCATCATACATTTTAGAATTTTCCGTATAGTGCATACTTAGGGCATCACATTACATTTGCATCATATCGGTGTAAGCGGAGAACCTTATCTGTGACTGCTATTTTTTAATAAAATGAGTACTATGATATACTATTCAGCTCTTGCCCCCCCCCTCCATTGTATTTCTCTCTCTCTCTCTCTCTCTCTCTATCTCTCCCTCTTTCTCTCTTTCTTTCTTTGTCTCTCTCTCAGTCTCTCTGAGTCCTTGTGACAATAGCTATATTAACGTGTGATTTATGTATCATCTTTAGATTTTCTCAAGTTGTCGAAGCTATTAATAGCTATTTTAACCCTTTTCCATCTTCGAGCCATGGATGAGAAAGATAGCTGTTTATGCGAGCCAAACTTTTCTTTTTACTTTGTAACTAAAATTTCTTTTCTACCCTGCTCCCGCCTCTCTTGTTTTTGTTTCAGTCCTGGAATTTTTGGGCATACATCAGTTCTTTCGAATCCTGTTAATAAAACAATGTAGTTTCTTTGCATTTCTTAGAGTTATAGAATAAAAAATCTTTACATTTCACTTCCAAAACAACTTATACCTTCACACATGGCGAGTTTTATTGTATTTTATTTATATTTTAGTAAGTTTTTTGCATAAATAAAAACTGAATTGGGCTCGAGTTAATGAAAGGAATTTTAAACAGAAACTTGATATCTTGTACTTAAAAAGGTATGAAGTTTGTTTTGAATTTTTACTTTAAAGTATTGTTAATCCTCATGAATACAAGCACGCTCTTGGCTTTAAAAAAAAGTATTTGCTTTTGCTGAGCTGTTCTCATTTTTCCTGTTAAAAATTCAAGTATTGATGATACTATAACCCCACAGGTCTACAACATCATGTTAGGTGACAGCTGCCGCTCTGCGGGCATCTATATTTGTACTCATATTGCAAACACGTTGGTTATTTGAGAAGATGAAGGTAAAGCGCAAGCAACTCCTGAAACACTAAAGGCTTGGGTTTTGTTACAACATTATAAAAAATTGTGCGATGAAAGGCCGAGTATCAAATTTTGATTTATAGCGAGCGGCGTGCCGTCCTGTTAACAACTTAAACGTATACTTGTTAAATCACCGGGAGTATAGCAGGCTGAGTGGCGAAGTTTCACCTGTCAAATGGAAAGCCAAACGTCGCGCGGAATTTGTCTCTATTAATATGGTTGGTTTTTTTTTCATACTTCATTTGAAGTTAAATAATGTTTGGACCAGTTGTTGTCATTGACAAGCTGTTGTCAAAAGGTCTCTCTAACTTGCTATGATGCCCTTGTTTCTACAAAGCTGTCCAGGCAAAGTACACAAAAACATTGATTGCAACGTCCTTTAAACTTCTGACCGCAGAAATTGATCACCTTTTTTTTGTTCTTCGTGTGGGGTTTTCAAGGGCACATGTATTTTTTGCGTCTACTTTCTTTGTCTCTTTGCCAGTCATTCTGTATCACCTTGCAGGGCTGTATACCATGCCTCTCTTTGTCCATCCATTTTTTCTATCTCCCGTCTTTCTCATAGTACATCTGAGTAGCTGCCGTCTGTTTTTGAAAGGCTGTGTAAAATTATGTTTCTATACGGTCGGACTTGTTTTAACACTTTTGTTTTCTCCCTGTATTACTATTTTTCTTTGTTATACATTTTCTTTCCCTCCTTTTTTCTTTCTGCCTCTTGCTGTTTTCTTTTTTTACTCCCTCAGCTTCTATACACTTCTCTCCCCCTCCCCTCTCTCAGATTTTCTCTTGTAACAGCTTAATAGCCTCCCTTTCACTCCTTGTTCTTTCTATTTCTCTCTTTCTCTTCTGATTGTCCTTTTCACTATTTTTTATTTCAGATATCATCTTCTTAACTTTTCAACCCACTCTCATCCACCTTTTACTGCTGCAGGTATATTTAATACATTTCTTTTTCTGTTATATAACATTTACAAGGTTCCTCTGTCCATCACAATACTGGATTAAAATCATTACGCTAGACAATGACAACATCAGGCAAGGAGACAGAATTGAAAGTGGATCCCTAAGCCCCAAATTTTTAACTTTTTGAGTAAGGTATTAGTTTTGATAAAGTTTAAGCAATTGTTGTAAACTGATTGGGGGCAACGTGGCAGAGTGGTCAGCGCGTGAACTCGAGATCTGAAGGTCGCGACTTCGGTTCCTAATCATGTCATGTTGCAATTGCCTTGGGAAAGTAATTTACTCTAACTTTCCCCAGTCCATCCATCTGTAAAATGGGTACCCAGCTACAGTCAATTATTGAATTTGTGATATGCGCCTGAAACACCCTTCATGATTATGGGTTAAAAAGTGGCCTCCGCATTCATGTACTGGTATGCTGGGGCATTAGTGGCGCTGCTGTGTGGCGACATAGTTACGCTGAGTTATGAAGCCAAATTTCTCGAAAGTGAATAATATAGTGTATAAAATAGAAAAATATAAATAAATAAAATATGAAATTGTTAAATTGATAGGAGGATGGATACAAAATCTTAAGTGACGATGACATAGAGGGTTGTTGAGAAGTAGGTTCTTGTCAGGACAACACAAATAGTTAAAAATGTGGGGCCTGGTTTGATTTCAAAACTCACGGCTGAACCTCCAGCTAGTCGAAGATAGACAGCTCACCATCAACTCACAACAAAGTGAGAGTGATGCTGGTTTGACTCCCTCAGGGACTCTGAGTTCTTGGTCACACTGATTGCCACAAAGCCTGAGTCAGACATCGCAAGGGGTGAATGAAAGATCTGCAAATGCCGGGACAGGACAGTAAACACGCCTAACGAAGCGTGAATGGCTCCCAATTTATTATACCATTTCCTCTTGACAGTCTCTTGGTATTTGTTTCCTTGTTATGTTTTAGATTCAGTTGTTATCTTTAGTTTTTGCCTCCTGTAATTTTGCTATTGATGATGATGATGATGATGATGATGATGATGATGATGATGAGGATGAGGATCATAATGATGATGATGCTGTTGCTGTTGTTGATCTCATTGTTATTATTGTTGTTGATTGTGAAATCGTAGTTCATATAAAATAGCCCTATACTAAATTTCGCAAGAACCATTAGTAGCGGGTTCAAATCTCATGATATAACAATTAAAAAACTCACTGTATTTTTCAACCGATGAAGGTCTAAAACTTTACTACAAAATTTATATTTATAAAATAGTATGAAATGACTCCATTATTGGTAAATGTATACCTGCAGCCCAGAGCGGCATGATGAAATTCAAATGCCTGTTGTCATTCAGCCATAAATAGAAATTCTATAGATCAAGAAGTGATCGAGGTTGAACTCCTACTTCTGGTTTTTTGTTGCTTTTTTTTTTCAAAATTACTACATGCAACTACATACATGTTCTAAGATGAAAGTATTAATGGCCAAAGTATTTTAAATCTTGAAGTCTACTAAGATGCAAATAAGTTTAAAAACCTTTCTTATGAAAATTCCGCATAGCAAAAATATTGCAGAGAAAATTCTGCGCACACCAGATTATTTGAAAGTCTGGCGTACTACCAGGGCTAATCTAAAATATTGAATCGTACCGTAGAAGACTCAAAAGAATTTGAATTAAAATTCATCTCTCACCCAAAACTTAATTCTTTATATATAAAGGTCGATTAAAACAATCCAGACTTTTGAATTAATTCAAGGTAAAACAAGGTGAAACAGTCCGCTCCTTGTTAGTCCATTAACCACCAGTGAAAGTAACCGCTAGAAACCTGTGCTGCATCAGGTCTCGGTTCACTGGCTTCAGGTTTATCGGTTACAGGTATCTGTCACCAGGACACGCCCCCTTTCACTCGCCACTTTGATTTTAATGGCCCCCGCACTTTGGTCACCGCCGTGTGACACCATTACGGTGGTGTACCTGGATAACTAATTTTTTCCCTCCGTTTTCGTTGTATAGGATGGTGAGATATGGACCGCTTTTAAGTTGCTTTTTAATCTCTGCAACACAACAAAGTGATTGAGGGTCTCTTAGCGGCGCGGCGTCTCTATCGGGTTGGGTGTTCGAGATGACCAGAGAAGATTCTAGGTTGTTGTGGATAGTGGGGTTTTAGACCAAGACCGTTAAAAGGAAAAAGGCCATGTGGTCCTTGAAAAGATAAGGACTGTATTTATATTCGTTGCTACATGAGTTGACAAGCTGTGACTCTATCAGATTAAAACGGCGGTTTGTTTTGGTGTGTTTTTGGAGAAGATGGAGGGGGGAGGGTGCAGTTAGACTAGAGGACAGTCACTGTAGAGAGGCCATTGTAAGCAGCCACATCGCAAGAACTGATATTAAGAAAAATAATGCGATTATAATTATGTCGTTCTTATTTGCAAAGAACCCTGGCAGTGGTAGCCTTTGGTTGAAAATTGAAAGACAATGTTTAGTCTGTGTGCTATTTAATCTTAGTTTCAACTCTTCTCGCATCTATCATCCCAAATTTTTTCCTTGTCAAACTCATTTAGATGTTAAGTATAAAACAGAATGTTATCTGCTTTTTCTTGTTACACTTTTCATCCTAGTGTTTTTGACATAAAAGCTACGCTATTTTTCTCTATTCGCTGTTAATCTTTTAGACATATCATGTACTTTATTTTTTTTTGCAGTTTTTATCCATTTTTGCAACACTCTATTTTCCTTCTCTTTTTTCCACTTCTCTCTCTTTCTCTCCTGCTCCCTTCCTGATTATGTGAATTTCTCTTTTCTTACCCACTTTCTCTATCTCCCTGC
>BMAT01011046.1:220518-230888 GCA_019649035.1 Elysia marginata
TCTCTCTCTCTCTCTCTCTCTCCCTCTCTCCCTCTCTCTCTCTCCTAATCTTATGGTCTATTAGTACAGTAACTACTTAACAACATTAATTATCCACAAATATACACATAAAGCATTCTCTTTTTCATTTTTACATTTACTGGCACCATTCATTTAGCTGCATTACGTTACTTAAAAGTGTCAACGACTCATAGCCTTTTACCTCAATGGTAATTATCCAATAAGCCCCAATCTTTGCAATGTATAACGAAGACACTAAAACAAGAAGTCATGGCTACAAACTAGCAAAACAAAACTGCCAGCTAGATACTCGTATAAGAAAAAGCTACTTAGGTCTTAGGATTGTTGAGACAATGAATAGCCTCCCCGCAATCGCAGTTCTTGCTCCAGGTATTAACTCATTAAAAAACCAAGTCTACAAACTTCTGCACAGATGTTAACTGTCCATGAATTTTTTTTTCTCAAGCCAGTTCTTTCATTTTCAGAGGAAGTCGGTGGCGCTCGGGATTAAGATCATCGACGGGCCCCCGTCTCATCAAGACGATATCTCCTGTACTTCTGTATAATCAGTAGTAACAGTCTTATCATTATATCGAGCTAACATGGGAAAAGTGTTTTCAATATGTCCATTTTCCTGTTTAGGGTGACACAATTTTTGCCTTGTAATTCGATACAGTTCCTTCACCTAAACTCTATATAATAAAAGTTTCAGTTTCAATAATGCATTCCTTTAAAATGTCATGTGGAAGATGAATAATTATGTTAGTATACTTCAGTCTCGTCGATAACCATCCAGCAGTCTCCAATTTTCTGCACCGTGATATCCGTCTTAACTAAAGCAAACCGAGCTGTCACACAGGCCAGGTCAAGATGTTGACAACTTCCATGCTGACCCCTGGAGTTCACCAACTCATTGCCTAAATCTAAACTCTTTCAAACATCACCCTATTCTGTGAGGGAACGTCTATCTGCAGCAGCATTTGCCTGTTCAACTATAAAGCCGCGACAGGCAAGTACACAATCTGTCTTTAACCTGTTTCTAGTTTCTTAGTTTAGTTTCATGTCAACCTGTCCCCTTCTTTCTCTTCAACTTCATTATTTTTACCATTTGCTATGTAAGGCTGTTTTGTTTGGATGTCCACTCTATGTACTACTCTTTCCCCCGTCATACCCTTTACACTGGACTTCACGGGTTCTCTCTTTTAGGTTGGTCAACCGAATGTCCACCCACCTGCTCCGAAGGACAAAACCGTTCTGTAGAAACTAATCTCACGATGGTGTTATGCCCCTTGTTCCATCAGCGGTGTTCCACGTGTTCTTTCCGCCCTCAAATCTCTACGTTACCCTAGCTATGCGACGCCCACTTCACCAGTATACGCGTATGATTTCATCCTTGCCGTACACAAAAGAAACGATGCTATAGAAGGAAAGGAACGAAACTTCCTCAATAGTGTAAGCACCCACAGCTACTAACTTGTTCTAGCTTTTGGTTATCTTCGCCTGCCGGCAACTCCACCCATCGCACTGTAGTCACGTTATATCTCTAACCCTTAAGTCCTGGTAGTCCGGGCCTGCTGAAGCTGACGATAGCTCCACACAGTGCAACAAAAAGAGCAAAGTGAATTGAATTGGTGGCCTGAAAAGAATCAGATTTTCTCATTAGTGAGTGAAAGCAGGACAACAAAGCATTGTAAGGGATGCCCGGGTCCCTGGTGAACAAGCCGTTCCAAACAGGGTGAAATTGAACGCTTGAGCCTCCAGCCCGGTGTATACGCGGACACCACAGATTGGGTTTTCATAGACTTGACTGGCAGCACCACCGTTCACGACCTGTCCCCACGTCTCTTCTCCCTGATCATCCTGACACTAGGGAGTGCTGTGCTGACTGGACGGTAAGTAAAAGAATGCCGTGAAGCTGCGATGAGCGCAGTAAATTTATAAAAAGAACGTCGAGAATGGTAAGGATATTGGGTATAATTAAACAATTCTAAATATGAAATCTAAAAAATGCGCTTGCTTCCTAAAGCATGTTAGTTGCCTTTTGTAGTTTGTTTTAACGTAGCTAATATTTCGTTGTCATTGTTATCGTTGTTATTGTTGATGTTAATGCTGCTACTGCTGCTGTTTTTACGGTTGTTCTTGTTGGCTTAAAAGTAACTTAGTTTTGTTTCCTCAGCAAAGAGCCGGTTGTCCTATTACAATGGCCAGTCGAAAACATTACCAGCGAATTACACAGATAGACTTTTTTTTTTTTGAAAAAAGGAAAAACAGTTGAACCAATCTTTTAGGATAAGAGAATCAGGGACGTGTTGTTTGGAAATGCTGCAGAGATAACTGAGCACGTTCTTAAGTGCTCACTATACGAGAAAAAATTCGCACTAACCTTTTGGCTCTTTCTGAGGACTGAAAAATTTAGCCTCCTGGAATTAAATTTTTGAAACAGAACATTTAGAGAACACGCAAAGAAGAATAAGAAGAATGCCGGAAGATTGGCTCCTTCAAATTTGGTAGCATGGCAGCGGTTGTATAGGTATCAACATCTGACAAACCTACGTCCCGGCACCCTCTCTACAATCTAGCAAATACTTTCATGTCTATCCTAAACTGTGTTATCATCCGGCAGTTATCTATACCTCGATACTTACAGTCTGGTTCTGAGGTTGCTGAAAACAACCGCAAGGAGCCGAAAGACCCGCCGAAGATTTTTCACACAGCATGTTGCTCTGTACAGCTTCATTAAGATGAGCATTGTGATAGGTGCGTTCTATCTCTGTGAAACTGTGCATTATCAGTGAGCATAGCGCTGTCATAATCTTATTTCTGTGATCTTGTTAATAGGCTTGAAGGGGAGAAATGCCTTTCATAATAAATAGATGCAGTGCCAGGTGATGAAGGGCTTCAGAAGAAGACAAAGAAAACCCTCTTACAGTTAACAGTTTAGACATAACTGGCTCCTTGTGGTAATTTTAAAGAAATGATTTAGCAATGCAATCGAGTAATATTTCGTGGTACTTAATACCAATATAAATAAGTGCTTTCTACTGTGTTAGCGCATTTTATATAGATAAAACATTTTTAGGGCTTTTTCCTATTTCAAGCGGATGCATACTAGTTTAAAGCACCATGATTCGCGTGATTTTCTTATTAGAGAAAAATATAAATTGTATAAAATGTGTTTAAATTGTTTTTAGAGCATAAAATTAAAGGTAAACATTCGTTATTTTGGTCTTACCTTACTTTCCAAAAATCTTCTCTCCTAAATAAACCTCATATAAAACTTGAAATCCACAGAATCAATATCATTTTCAAAACCAGACGTTAAAATAATCTAATACATAAATTAGTATAAATTATGATTTAGCTGCTCATTTTTAAAAGTACACCGACATGAGTCTATTCAAAAAATACCTGTATTTAAGACCTCAGGCTGCTTAATACAGACCGCAGCTAAATTGGCGACGTTGCTGCAGATTCGGTTAGCCCATTGACAGACGATAGACAGAGGAAATGTCATAACGAGAGCAAACTTGATCTGTCCTTATCTAGAACACCACAAGTTTTACTAAACTGGAATGTTCAGGTAGCGTCTGGCCAAAGATGATTTCAACATGACTTACTTGTACATATAGCGCTCTTCTCGACTGGTGCAGCGCTGCAGGGGTCACGGGCTATAGCTCTGACACTACCAAGGATGAAAGGCAGGTTTATCTTTTAGAAGTAGCATGGCCATCGCTAGCTTAGTCTGGTTTTCTTCAAAAATTGATGAAAAATTCCAGGATAGTTCTGACCACCATCTTTCGCCCCACCAGTTCTTTTTAATGAGACCATAATAATTTCTTTTCATTTTGTTTGGATTGCCAGCACATCATTGGATTCATGGAAGTTAAATGTGTATTCTCTTATTAATTTGTCAATGTGGCGAATGTTTGCAGAGGGAACGAAGACTAGAATCAAAAGGATCCAAGTTTTTTTACATTAACCAGCCATAAGCAAAAAAAGGATCTGCCAGTCTATCCCAACCTATTCATGATTATTGACTAATTTCAGTCGAAACAATGAAATAAATGGATTGATGTTTATTAACCCCTGATTGTTTTAGTGTAAGGGAAGGAGAAAATTATCTGCTGTTTAATTTTTTTTCAGGAACCTGTATCAAAGGACTGATTTATAATCTCGTATAATTTATCAAGGCCGAGGGAGAGAGGACGGCGTTATTCTCAAACCGTTGGGACAAAGAACCTGGTAGTGTTCTAGTTGACCCCTTAGTCCATACGGTCCCCTGTAAGATAGTCCACCACTTTTGGGCCCTGTCTATTATAATCGAGGGACATCATGGGGGTCTTCAAAATGCTCTCATCATACACAGTGCTAACAAAGCAAGGATGCTCCGAAATCCACTTGTTTCTTAGAACATGCGGATAAACATTCCCTGCTTTGACTTTTTTAGCCCCCGGGCGGCAGAGGAAGATCGTCCCTAGCATGGGTAGACAGTGATGAGGTAAAAGAAAAGCAAGAGGGCGAGAAAACTAGAGGAGATTAAGCATCTTTGGATGAAGGGGGCCAGATGATTTTCATACTCCCCTGAACTTGAAAAACAAGCGGCAGGATTGTAGTTGGATTGAAAGGGGGTTGATCTTCCCCAAGTTTGGAGACCCTTGGAGACCTTAGGACACGGTTGGAGCAGTATTGTTTTCAAGGTGAGCATAAGCCGGTGGCAATTGTGATATTCTTTGTAAACTCATAATGTTGTGACAGTGAGAAAAAGCATTATAGTACAAAGCGGTTTGTGTAGAGGATGTTATTGTAAGGAAATGTTTTTAGAGAGGGTTGGATGTGAGACTATGACAAAATTAAGGTCCTAAGACCTGGATAGTCAGTATGGTAAGGTGGGCTTTGAAGAAGCACGCTCTGTGTTGGCGTGTTTATATTGCAACCGAGCTGGGGAAGATAAAGTTTTGAAAATTTGATATCTGATGTTCCATACACACTTTGGTGATAAAGCAAATCACACCTGCTGTAGGTGAAAACGAGGAGAAATTCACCTGTCCTGGCGTTTTTCGTGCAACAAATTTCTGGTCCAGGTGTACAGTTGGGATGCTATGTTTCCCTTCCCTTAGTATGACGTTTTTCTTGATACCACCGCAGTGGGTCCGTAATTCAAGCCTACAATAATTGCTGCCCTAGATAGTTTTAACGTGACTGAGTTAAGGAGCAACCTTCGTGGCGGGCACAATCAAGCAAAACTTGGAAAAGTTGAGACAAGAGATTATTTTTCGATATCAAAGCAAATGTCAACAGAAGATAGCATGCGATATTCGTAAAATTTTGATGTTAGAATGAATCGCTCACACTGAGAACTTATAGAAAACCCAGTGCTGTTTTGAGCAGCAATTTCGTCATTTAGGTCAAGGGCGAGTTGTAACTTTATCATCTTTTTCTCTTTAAGTGGCACGGGTCTCTAGAGGGAACATTTTGTAGTCTGCAGGAATCTGTTCTACAGAGGGATGCTAATTTTAAATCAATACAATGTAATATATTTACAGCATTAAAACAGACTCGAATATTGAGGTCCAGAAAAAGAGAAAGAGATAGAGAGACGCATCCTCAGCAAAATTATTTAATCCTCTTTTCTAGTATGAAAATTGGAGACAAAAGTCGATCCGAAAAGAGTCCTTTGCACCAATGTCAAAAGCCTCAATAACAATTAGTCGCAGCATTTAGTCGGTTGGTGCCGCCAAAATTTGGTTTAATAGTCGCTGACACTCTATCCCGGTGATGTTCCGCTCACATTGTAAGTGTTTCGAAGTCGACCTATTTTCTCCAAACAGTATATTTTGGAGAAGTTATTCGGTAATTATCATCGCTCTATAAGTCACAAATAATAGGATACACATAAGTTAGAAGGGCTTCACTAATTAAGTTAACGTACTGTAACTTTTCGACATTATTCATCTGGCTGAAAATATTTTCAAAAGATCCGATGCTGCGTTCTGCAGAGCAACTCTCAGCAGGAAGAGTTTCTTTTGGCGAAATAAGAATAATCAGGCGTGCCGCCATTGTAAGCAGCCCGGCTTTTCCTACCCAGCATGCACCGCGTGTGAACATGGCGGAGGTATCCGGCGTGAGCGGGCTTCCGGTGAGTGGCTGTATACAAGTGCCGGTGTTTATTTACCCCCAGGCTACAGTTTTCGTATCTCTGGGCGCCCCGCTGCTCGCACGGATGAAACCAGACACCGAGCTTTTCTTTTCTCTCATCCTGTATCTCTTTCTCTCTCTAACTTTGGCTGTTGCTGTCACCGTGGAGGTGTTCTTTCTCCCAGCGATCTTTCTGGTTTTGACCGCCAACTCAGTCGTATCCCTGCGTCCTTTCCCGTTTATCTTGCCCTTGGGGCTCGACTCGAAACCATCCATCTGCACTATTTTCAATGGCCCCTGTAGTCTTAGAAACCTCTCAATCTTGCCCTCAAGTTATAATAACATGCAAACTGAGTAGTTGAAAAACTCTTTAAAGCTAGACGATATTGTAATCATTGTTGCTATCAAAATACAACCCCCCAAAAATGCCTTGAAGTGGCCTTCTACTTGAGTCTTCGCTTTTCTTGGGGACTAGGCAAATGCATGTCTTTTTAAAATAATTTTTTTAAGTTTTACTTGCTCTGTTTTTGTTTGTTTTGTTTTTCTCTACAGATCATTTTGAAAGTATTTTAGTTGCTTGTCTGGCTGATGCTGCACCGATTGGACAAAATATTCTCATGGCAGGTGATAATGCTCTTGTTTGCATAGCATGTTACATTTTTGTCCGCATGTTTTTCTTTCGTGCAGGCATCCGAAGAGACAGTATAACCTGAATATCTTCGCAAGCCACTTTACATTGTTGATGCTTCAAAATGCTTCACAAAATTTCGCCACAGGACACAGCCGTACAGCTTGGCTCAGGATCTACCACTGGGATAATATGTTCTTGTTTGACAACGACCTAGATCAAAGAGAGACGAAGTAAAAAAATCTTGAAATTTTGAGGATCAAATTTTTTAAATTTTAAGATAAGATAAGTTGAGATAAGATGAATCTTTATTCGTCCAAGTGGGAAATTTGTTTTGGACAGCGTTTCATTACATATATAAGTTTATGACAAACATTTCATTTTTCCACACATGTACATACTTAAAAATAAAGTTTAACATTTGTACATTTCAATGTATTCTATAAATACATCCTATTGCATACATTAAATAGGATATCGTTGTAAAATGCCTAACGTTCCAGTTGCTTATGTATCGCAAGACTTAAGTCTTCTCAGTAGCGCAGATGCAGATGGAATAAAGGACCTTCGATATCTCATTCGATTATACATTTTTTCAAATGAGTAAAGCTGAAAAAGAAAATTGAACTTAAATAATTTATTCGCTGAAAAGAGCATTATAAGATTATTTATAAAATGCATGTTTATATTTTATGTTACAACCATAAGTGTACTTACACTACATTAATCTCTACATTAATCGCTTTTTGTTGGTGTGATGTAGGTATTCTCACATGCGAGATTTTACATTAAAAAAAAAGAAATATGCGACCTTCTTTTTTATCCAGGGCAACAATCTAACATAAAAGGAACCTTTGTTTGATATTAATTTTTTTTTCGCTTCAGTTTAAAAATGCTTGTGGTGGTATAAAAATTAAAAGCTCTGAATCGCTTTCTGTATTGCCTGAAAATCGCAAAGTCGCATCATACGCAAGTATAGTTGGGCGAAATAGACAGCTACAGTGTACAATATAAAAGGCAGATTTAGTCACGAGATTCTTCTTCAAGAGATAACGTACTTGGTTTTTTATAAGAAAAATAACGAGGACACCCTAAGCTGTATTAGTTTTTATCTGGAAACAATTTTCTCTTCATGAATGTGTGAGATCTGAAAATTAAATAATAGAACTTCTACAGCATGTTGGTCATATTAACCTAAAAACTTATATGAATTGATAATAGATTAATACAGTACAAATTTTGCAGCTAGTAAGTCACTAGAGTTCAACTATGACTTCTCAAAAAGATATATGGGGAACGTTTTTAAGTTATTTATAGATTTTCTTTATAACAAAAATATCATTAAAAAAAAAGAAATGGTGCTTATTTCTTCTTATACGGTTTGCCAGTCTACCTGTTCTGTTATCCCTTCGTTCCTCTCATGCTCTTTATCTTTGCCTGGCTTTTACCCTTTCTCTCTGATCTCTACCTTTCTGTCTATTTGTCTCTCTCCCTTTCTCTCTCTCTTCCCCCTTCTCTCTCTATCTCTCTATCTATCTATATATCCATCCATCTGTTTCTCCAATTTTTTCCCTCTTTTAAATTTCCTATTCTCTTCCCTTTACCTACTTCTCCTTCTTTCTCTCTTCTCCTTGGGCTCCTTTCCTGTTTCTGTATGTATCTCTCTTGAACTTCTTCTTTTTCCTCTTCCACCTCCTTCTCCTTCCTCTCCTCCTCATTCTTCTTCATCATCTTCTTTTTCTCCTCCTCTTTCTCCTTCTTCTCTCCTCCTCATCCTCCTTCTTCTTCTGCTTCTTTTTCTTCTTCTTCTTCTTCTTTTTCTTCTTCTTCTTCTTCTCCTCCCCTTCTCTCTCTGAAGTACGATTTCTTTTCAAAACCTTTTGAATATATCTATAAAATTTTCAGATATCTGAAAGACTTGCCCCCCGTCGCTAAGGTAAACAAGGTGGACCCTCACGGTCTATTCAATAGCCCAGCCTGTTCATCCACCAGAGCCGTTCCTGCGTGGTGTCTTTCGTGAACAGTTACTGCCTCAAGATACAAAAGTACACTGTACATGAAAACGGACTTTGTAAAGCTTCCTCAAAAGAGACAGGGTATACGAAAAACAGTTTTTAAAAAAGTCTCAAGAAAAGAGGAATGCAACAAGATTTTTACTAATTTAAAGCGTTTGAAGTTTTTAGGCAATATTGTTACCCGAAAGATGTGTTACAACTATTGTAGCTCATTCTTTTTTATTTGGGCACAGAGACGAAGAACTTAGATCAAGCCCTGTTGCTAGTATCATAAAGGATTTATTACAGGCAACTTCAAAGCTGTAACGAAAGTTCACGAGTATCTTCATCGTAAACGGTAGCATTTTCCGCTTCATTCATTGCAAACCAGGGTCGTTTGTTTGCTTTTCACAATACCAAGTACTCGTTTCAACCACAGAGAAAAAATTTCGTTCCGGTCTTTTTTCTTTCTTTAGTTCTGAAATCTTAAACTTTCACAAACATGTCATACCATCTATGTCGGCACTTCAGGTAATGTTTGCATTATTTTGTCATGAAGTTTGTAATGTGTTCCTAGCCAAATACGAAGTGCTTTGATGTTTTTTGTTCGAAACTATCCAGATTCACATTCTTGAGTGCAGAAAATATATGGAAGATATCGCTTCAAATAAATGGAAATAAGTAAAAGAAGGGGGAGAAATAGATAAACAGAGACGGATGAACACGTTCACATACAGACAGAGACAGACTGTTCGAGACTATCAGACAGAAAAACAAGCAAGAAGAGGTGTTTATGTTAAAAGCAAGTGTGAGTGATGATTTTGATAAAGAACGTAAACCAAAGAGCACAAAATGAAATATTCAGATTTGCAGTAGGAACTTGCATTGCTTTCAGTCGAAGAACTGTTGATACCTTAATAAACCAGAGATTGGTTATAGAAATGCTGAGAGGACACGTACCCCAGCTGCCCACTCGCCTACAACTTAGGAGATTTCAAACTCTCAACGGATGGCCTCCCCTGATGTCAATTCCTTACGCTCTTCCTCTCAAACTTTCAGCCTCCGATCCTAAGACAAGGCAAAATCACGAGGAGCAAGTGCGAGAGGATGAGGAGTTTAAGAATGTAAGGAGGACGTGGGGACATTGTGATGTAGAGAAGAGAAAGAAGATAAAGATAAAAATAAAAGTATAGAGAAAAAGAAAATTTTGAGCTGAGATTAAGGAGGAAAAATAATACAGAACCGCCATATACAGAGATTAAAGAGAGAGAGTGGGGAGTATTTGAAAAGAGAGAGAAAAAGAAGAACGGAGGAAGATGGAAATGAAGGAAGACTTGACAGCGGAACGAATCGTCAAAAGAAGAGAATAAAGTTCCATCGGTTCTTTTCATGGTTGAATGATCACAAGGGGCGACCACCGATGCTTGATTAGCCAGATTTTCGGCATGTTAGCTGCCCTCCGAGTAGAGAGGGGGTGGTGGCTAACGGTTGTAATTAACTAGCTGGCCACTAGTATAACGGTTTACAAGTGTTCGAACACACAGATGGTGAAATAGGGACAAAATGAGTTTTGTTTTGTTTGTTTGTTTTTAAGGGAGGACAGATAACCCCCC